>OZ025303.1:96874238-96918238 GCA_964019185.1 Maratus speculifer
ATTACAAGAAGACCATTGGATTAGGTAACATGTTCGAGAAAATTCGGTTTGTGGGTCATTTTTGGGGTCATTGTGGGTCATGCTATTTTTATCTAGAGATTTTCTCTCGCAATTTTGACTAAAAATTGCATTCTATGGTTTTCGGGCACGAGAAAAACTTTGGGCTAGGTTACATGTTCGAAAAAAAATTTTAATGGGTCATATTGGGTCATTAAGTGTGGGTCAAGCTATTTATATTTAAAGAACCGCAGATTCAATTTCATCGAAATTTTGCCTATAATAGTTTTTTGACACGAGAAAGCTAATGGGCTAAGTCACACGATCGAGAGATTCCGATTATAAGAGTCATTTGTGGGTCATGATGGGTCATAATGGGTCATGGTCAAGCTATAGCTAAAGAACATGTGGATCGATTTTAACGAAATTTTGTATACAACATTTCTTTGGCACGAGAAAACTATTGGGCTAGGTCTCAGTACGAGAAATTTCGATTACTGGGTCATTTTGGGTCATAAAAGGTCTGGGTCAAGCTATTTATATATAAAGTACGACAGTATCAAATTTAATGAAATTTTGTATGTAAGTTTTTTGACACGAGAAAATTAATGGGCTATCTCACATGTTTGAGAGATTTCGATTATAAGAGTTATTTATGGGTCATGACGGGTCATGTCAAGCTATATCTAAAGTACTTGTTTATCAATTTTAACGAAATTTTGTATACAACATTTTTTGGCACGAGAAAATCATTGGGCTAG
This sequence comes from Maratus speculifer, assembly GCA_964019185.1. Classification (NCBI taxonomy): domain Eukaryota; kingdom Metazoa; phylum Arthropoda; class Arachnida; order Araneae; family Salticidae; genus Maratus; species Maratus speculifer. Next base: position 96,874,997 of record OZ025303.1, read on the forward strand.
GTGACATGATCGAGAAATTTCGATTAATGGGTCATTTTGGGTCATAAAGGGTCTGGGTCAAGTTATTTATATTTAAAGAACGGCAGGATCGAGTTTAACGAAATTTTGAGTGTAACAATATTTGTACACGAGAAAACTAATGGGCTAAGTCACATGTTCGAGAGATTTCGATTATAAGGGTCATTTGTGGGCCATGATGGGTCATGGTCAAGCTATATCTAAAGAACGGGTGAATCGATTTTAACGAAATTTTGTATAAAGCATGTTTTTGGCACGAGAAAATCATTGGGCTATGTCACATGTTCGAGAAATTTCGATCAGTGGGTCACTTTTGGGTTATTCTAATTTTATCTAGACAATGTCTCGCGCAAATTTGACTAAATTTTATATTCTATCGTTTTCGGACACAAGAAAATCATTGGGTTAGGTCAGATGTTTGAGAAAACTCGATTAATGAGTCATTTTGGGTCATAATGGGTCAAGGTCAAACTATTTATACCTAAAACTTGGCTCAATCGATTTTATCTAAATTTTGTATTTAACGTTTTTCGGCACGCAAAAATTAATGAACTAAGTCACATTTTCGAGAGATTTCGATATAACGGTCATTTGTGGGTCATGCTAATTTTATCTAGAAAATTGTTCTCACCATTTTGAGTATATTTTCTATTATATCGTTTTCGGGCAAAAGAAAACCATTGAGATAGGGCACATGCATGTAACAATTCAATTAGTGGGTCGTTTTAGGTCTTAATGGGTTCGGGTCATTCTAATTATGTATAACAACGACTCAGTCAATTTTACCTAAATTTTGCAACGGAACGTCTTTTGTCACGAGAAGACTATTGAGCTGAGTTGCATATTAAACAAAATTATATTAGTGGGACATTTCGCTTCATTGTTGAATGCTGTTAAGCTAATTTTACTTAAGAAATGGCTTAAACGATTTTGATTCATTTTATACTCTACTGTTTTTGATTACCTGAAGACCATTGAGCTAAGTCACATGTTTGATCACATTTGATTAGTGGATCATTTGGGTAATAAGGGTCAGGATCACGAGACTATGGCAAAAGCCGATAAGTTGGCGATATTTGACAAAATACTGGAGAAATTTGACCGAAAAATCGACTATTAAGATTACGAAACTAAAACACGTATTTGGCACCAAATGAAAAATTGTGTCCAAATTTGGCTATATCTGGCAAAAAATATTGTCTTTCAGAATGTGAAGAAATTTCTTATACATTCTTAATAGTATTCAAGATACATAGTTAAACTAATCAGAGTCGAGCTAAAAAAGTGATTTGGATCGATGTCCTTTCATTGTAAATTTTAAAATAAAGTAAAATTTATGAACATGTGCATACAAACATAGTTTTCTTATTGACTGTTTTCGTAAATAATACTATCATTAAAAACATGTTTTACAGTAATAATACAGAGAGAATGATACAGGGCAAACACTATATCGAGTTGAACACAAAGTTAATTTTGACCGAGCTAAGCTCGGTCTCCCCTGCTAGTATAGCCTTATGAGAAGAACATTCCGTATTTTTTTCAGATTTTTCGGAGCATGCCCGTATGGAGACCTTCCTTGTAAGTATGCACTAGTTACGTGACATAAATTGTCGGATATCTCGAAAACGGCCCATTTCCGACGGATAGTTCTATTGATTTTTTAGTGCACACGATGAGATCCTTCCAACGATGCTACTTTCGTCAAAATCGGTGATTTACACGTCTTGCAGATCCCTTGTTAGTGGAAAAAAACTTGAAAACATGAATTTAGCTCATTGATTTACCGCTGTACATTCCTGCATCCAAAAGAATGAAAACATGTAGAACTACGATCAGGAAAACTTGATTGTAAATCTATGAATCAACCGCTAAAATGATATTTTTAGATATTTTCCACCAAGATATGAGTTTGCAGACCGATTGCGTTTTAATATGCGAATCGAGATTTAACTAATCTTAGAATTTCATCCATGAACTCGATGAGATGATTGTATGTGTTGCCGCCTCCCGGTCTATTTACGAAATTTTTTATACCAAAACATCTGAAATTTCTCTTGATGTATATAAACCTTGTAAAAAGAAACGCGATTTTGATGTGTTTTGGATAGATACGAGTCACAAAAGTAGCTTATTTTAAGTTCAGGAAAAAAATTGATATTATAATTTTAAGTAGGTTCAAAGCAACTGAAAACAGCCTTTGATTTGTAAATCCACATTCATTTATTCTTCATTAAAGTTTCTCATTGGCAAAATGCAAATTACCAAAAAGCAATTAAAAAAGGAATTTTTTCTTCCATCGTTTTTAAGCAGTGCACTTTTCCTAATAATCACTCCCAAAGGAATGCAGAAAAATCAATGCATTTTAAATTAGATTAATTTTGAAAATGGAAAAGGGGGAAAGTATAGGCTTAAAATTAAAAAGTAATTTTTACTCGTCTAAAAAGAAATCTACAATTGCAATAGATATGTTTAAAACAATATGTACAGATTGTTATATTAAGTTTTAAAAACATTTCATGAAAGCGTAATATTTTAACTCACCACATTTTAAAGATTAGCCTTAACTCTAAGATTAATGCGCAATATACATGAGTGAAAATACTTCAAAGAACTGATGGTTTTTAAAATGGAATACAAGGTTCGCACACTCCTTATGTTTTATAAGGACTCTGGCACCACTATTAATGATATGAAAATTTATAGTTAATTTCTGAGTAACAAAATTCGCAATCACCACCTTTTTTCTCAAATTTCGCGATATTTTTCTGCGGTGAAATGCTTTGAAAATACTGTAAAAATTTCGTGGTAAAACAGTGCGAACCTTGGAATAGCAAGAAAAGAATGGTAGCTATTAAGTGGGACAGTTTACCTTTTAAGCAATTATGTTTATTTTGAAAAATATGGTTCAAATGATGAACTAGCAGTGAATAAAAAAAAATAACAACATATTTAATTAAAATTTTTAAAATTTTAATTAAATATGCATTATTTTTTTAAATCCATGCAACTCTGTTGCCACTTGTCCCTCATAAATCGGAATACCAAATATTCTGGACACCACTAATATTTATAGTTTATTTCGACATTTTCCATCACGGCTTATTCGGCCATTACATAAGGCGAAAAAAATTAGCCTAAAATACTGGTATCTAGAGCATTTTCAGTATCCATTTATGCGGGACAGTACTGGTCAGTGAAAATCACCTCTCGAGTGCAAAAGGATTAATAGCGAAACTAAAACAACTTAATAAAATTTCCTTATATTTGTTAAGTCGTTTCTTCGTCTTCGAAATAGCTACTTGCAGATTTTATTTTTGTAATTCTTTTGATTTTAGGTCATTTTCAATATCACTTTTGATCAAAATTTTTTTTTTCAATTTACTGTGGTTTTCAATTTAAAGTTTCTATCATTGTATTTTAAACAAGATTAATGGTAATATAGCAATCTCATCTCTTTTGTTCAGTATAAAACGTGTTACACCTTAGAATAATTGACTTGACCTTTTTCTCGACGCTAGTGCTCTTGCTTACTGATCATGAGATACCTGGTTCAAATCCAATCGGCGCCAATATACTTTCTCCTCAGTAGCAAAAGAAAGAAGAAGTAGAAGATAGACAGAAAAGTGTTTTGGGAAACATTGGATGGGAGGCTAATTTTCATAGTCTTCAATTGAATTTATATCTTCAAAGATACATTTATATGTCGTAAGGATGGATTTGAACAGCAAAATAATATTAATTGTTAATTAAATGTTTTCTACCAAATTTCCCTTATCACGCTAAAGCAACTAAAAATAATGCTTTAGCTCGTGTATTCACCTTTATTTAACAAAACTGTTATTCCAAATGCCCAACCTTTTGAAATTACAAGAATCCGCATCTTATAGTTATTTGAAGAAACTTATTTTTTGTATATCAAATGATTTATTATTGGAGCTCTCGTAACACGCATACATTCAGAAATATAAAATGAATGAATAATCTTCATTACGATCGTATTCTGATCGATTTTGAAGTTAACTAATGGGCCAGGCTTACTGCTGATAAAGATATTAAAAGAAATGAATAAATGTTTGTAAATTAAACATACAAGTTAATTTGTTTTTTCATGTTGAAAAAAGTTTGTCAATTGACGTTATTTGTAGCATTTTTTTGGTATTTTTCAAAATCAATTTCGATATATATATATATATATATATATTTTAATTTTTGCAACCTTTGGTTATTTTTTATTTAAAATTACTCGAATTCATTCTTAAAAATATACTAATTTAAGGCAATATAGGATCTCATTTCACTTCATCAGTTTAAGGAAAGTTACCGGCTTAGAGTAATACGCTTCGTCTTTTGCTAGACGCTGAGTCTCTCGCTCACTGATCATAAGATATCTGGTTCAACACCCACCGGTGCCAATTCACTCTTCCGTTACTAACTGAAAAAGAGAAACAGAGAGAAAAGAGTGTTTTGAAATCTTAGATGGGTGGCTAAATTTCAGTCTCAAAAGAAAGCTTTAAGTGAATTTTATATTCTCAACTGAGTTTTATATCTTGAAAGTTACATTTATCTGTTCAAACGACGCATTTAACTTTTTGAGCTCTGATGGTTGAATTTTCTACCACTTAATTTTAATTCTGAAATGTTACATTGGCACCGGAATATTCGATCAAATTTATTTGAAAAAGATTTAATGCATTTTTTCATGTATATGGTAAACCGAAATTTTCCTTTGCAAAATATGGTGACAATATAACATTTGGAATTCTGAAGAAATTTACCTACCAGAGCTCAAAGGGTTAAGCAGTAAAATAACACTAAGTTTTAATTAAAGTAAAAATGTTTTCCCTACAATTCTATGTGTATTAAACCAACTAAAAACAATCCTATAATTTGTATATTCCCCTTTTATTTAACAAATACCTTAGCTTTCAAAATTATCCAAAATTCAGCTTCAGCATATTATAGTTATTCGAAGAAACCTATTTTTATTTATAATAAATCCTTTATTCTTGGAGATCTCATAGCACGTATACATTTAGAGTTATAAAATGAATCAACAATCTTCATTACGATCGTATTCTGTTCGATTTAGAAGTTACGTGATATGGCAGGCTCGCTGCTGATAAAGATAATAAAAGAATTGAATAAAAGTGGGTTAAGTAACATATTTGTTAAATTGTTTCTTGTTCTTGGAAATGGTTTTGAGACATTTATTTTTGGGGCTCTTCGGTCATTTTCAAGGTGAGGGTAAACGTATAAATCAAAAAGGAGTTTTTTTCATATTTGAAACAGTTTGTCCATATACGTTATTTTTGTAATTATTTGGTATTCTTCATCATCATTTTAGATATAAATATATATATATTTTAATATTTTGCAATATTTGGTCATTTTTTATTTAAAATTAGTCGAATTCTTTCTTTTTAAAGTAATACTATTTTAGTTGTAATATAGCGATCTCACCTCACATTATCACTTTAAAAAAAGTTTCTGGCTTAGAGTATTTAGTTTCGCCATTTGCTCGACACTGAGGCTCTCGTCTATTGATAAGAAGATACCTGGTTCAACTCTCACCGGCGCCAATTCAGTCTCTCGCCAGTAACGGAAAAAAGAAAGACAGAAGGGAAAATGTTTGGAAATATTAGATGGGAGCTAATTTTCAGTCTCCACAGAAAGGTTTAAGTAGATATTATAACCTCAGCTGAGGTTTGTATCCTCAAAGTTGCATTTATTTGTTGAAACAACGCATTTGAACAGTGAAATAACACTAATTATTAATTAAATACTTTTTTCCACAATTCTCTGAGCGTTAAAGCAAATAAAAACAGTGCTTTAATTTGTGTATTCCCCTTTATTTAACAAAAACCGTACCTTTTGAAATTACACGAACTTCTGTTTCAGCATCTTATAGTTATTCGTAGAAACCTATTTTTATTTATATCAATCCTTTATTCTTGGAGATCTCGTAGCACGTATACATTTAGAGTTATAAAATGAATCAACACTCTTCATTACGATCGTATTCTGTTCGATTTAGAAGTTACGTGATATGGCAGGCTCGCTGCTCATAAAGATAATAAAAGAATTGAATAAAAGTGGGTTAAGCAACATATTTGTTAAGTTGTTTCTTGTTCTTGGAAATAGTTTAAAGACGTTTATTTCTGTGCCTCTTCGGTCATTTTCAAGGTGAGGGTAAATGTATAAATCAAAAAGGAGTTTTTAAAGAGAAAGCTTTTTAAAAAATAATGTGCATAGTTGCCAATCTCCTGAATTTTTGGATACCAGTAAAATCTTGCAAAATCTTTATTTAACTGCTGAATTGTGGGATTATTTAAAGCAAGTATTTCTGCATTAAAATATTCAAGATGAAAAAAATCGGGAATTAACACTAAAACCGCCGGCTATTTTACTGAAATTTTATAACAATTGTTTGACACCTGAATTATTATTTGAAACTATTTAACTTATTTAATTAGCCTAATTTTGTGTTTCATGCATTTAACAAATCTTTTCAAGAAATTTCTGGTTCGAATTGGTTATTTTCAATTTGGCATGGGTCATAATGACCCCTAATGGCGGTTCTAGTGTTCAGCTATTATGAATGTAAAAAGCTTTTTAACCACTCAACTGTTTCTTTTTCATACAATATGTTTAAAATATGGGGTAATCACCATTTTTTAGCTAAAATATTCGTAATATTTAGTCTAAAAATTTCTGCTATTTAATAGCATAAATCTCTCATTAAAAAAATTAGTGATGTTAAAGAACTTTTAATAATGGATCAAACAAACTCTTCTTGCTCGTACATCATACGGCAAATCAGTTAAGTACAGTGTTGTCATGTCTCCGGCTTTTGTCACATCACTATTATCCTACAGAAAATCTTGTTATTTTAAATCGCCGAAATGTTCCAATTAAATAAAGGAACATTTTCTACATTAAAGTACTGGTATCCAAAAAACTGGAGACTTGACAGCTCTGTAAGTGGTTAATACTTCGAAAAATGTTGAAACATTTCAGAGTAATGCAAAGTTTGTTAATTTTAAAGAAAAAATATATTTTTAAGGAGAAAAAATAAAAAGCAAAAAAATGTATTTTCCCTTTGAATTGCGTTATAAAGGGCTGCACACATAAAACTAATTGATCAACAAGAAAATGGTTATTAAATGATTAGGTTTTTATGAAGTATTACAATTAGTTTAAACGAAATTCAGAAGCACTGTTTATATATCGACCGATACAGCAAATACTGACAGTTCATATAATATATTAGCATTTGATTTCATCCATCTTTCATCTTTTTAAAATATAATTAGATGCTATATATAAATAGATTATCTTGAGTCAGTGCCATGATATACAAATCTTTACAGGTCTAAAGCAAGTTTGTGTAAAAAATATTTAAAATTTGGCAAGTTACAATTTTTTATCTGGAATTGAATTCTTATAAAATCCCTGAATTTACGAGTTTTACAATGCCATTTACAGTTTAGTTTCATAAATATTTACTTGGCTGTCAAATAACACACACAGCAATGAAGGTTAATTCAACAAAAGTAAAATCGATTAATCCACGAATAAGCCAATTAGCGACTTTTATATCCTCAATCACATTTCGCATTATAAGAGCTTTTGTTGATTTCCCTAAATTGTTATTTCTAAGGCCGTATGCAAATAAAATCAGGACATCCAGCATTTATTCAAACACTAATTACAATATAATCAAACTTTCAATTAAAGCTATAAATATTAATCTATAATCCACTTTTTTAAATATATATCCATATAAATAGATGGTATCTTGAGTCAGTACAATAATATGCAATTCTTTATAGAAGTCCAAAGCAAATCCATGTTGTTTTTTCTAAAGAATCTTGTGAACTTGGTAAGTCACAATTTTTTATCCTGGGATTGAATCCCTATAAAATCCCTGAGTTTACGAATCTTACAATAAATACCATTTCCAATTCCGTTTCATAAATGTGATTTTTTTTTCGAACCTTAGGTAACCTTGCGTGGATTCGGGTCATAATCCTTTAGAAACACCCCCGACGGAGGGTAATCCTCCTCTAATCCTTTCCCTAGCGCAGATAATCACCATCATAAATAACATTAACACCAAAACCGTTCCATAGATATTTACCTTGTGGTTAAATAACAAACACAGCAATGAAGGTTAATTCAACAAAAATAAAATCTATTAATCCACGAATAAACCAATTAACGGCTTTTCTATCCTCAATCACATTTCGCACCATAAGAGCTTTTCTTCATTCCCCTAAATTGTTAATTGCCAGCTCATATGCAAATAAAATCAGGACATACTAGCATTTCTCCATACATGAATTACAATACAATTTAATTTTCAATCAAAGCAAACAATATTAATCAATAATCCACTTTTTAAAATATATATCCATATAAATAGATGGTATCTTGGGTCACTGCCATGACATACAAATTTTTACAAACTTCAAAAGCAAAATCTTGTTGTTTTTTCTAAAAAGTATTCAGAACTTGGCTAGTCACAATTTTTTATCCAGGGATTTAATTTATACAAAATCCCTGAATTTACGGATTTTACAATAGTATGTGACCTGAATTACAGGGTCTACTCTACCTGAATTTACAATACTATTTATATTATTACAATACAATTCCGCCTCATAAATACTTACACTGCTGTCAAATAACAAACGCATCAATGAAGGTTAATTCAACAAAAATAAAATCTATTAATTCACGAATAAACCAATTAACAACTTTTCTATCCCCAATCAGATTTTCAGATCACATTCATTAGAGCTAGTATATATATGCTAGTATAGCATCATACTAGCATTTCTTCATGCATGAATTAAAATATAATCTAATTTTCAATCAAAGTAACCAATATTAATCCATCATCGAATTTTTAAAATATATATCTACAAAAATAGATGATATCTTGGGTCAGTGCCATAATATGAAATTTTTACAGAAGTCTAAAGCAAACTCATGTTGTTTTTTTCTAAAAAAAATATTTAACATCTGGTAAGTCACAATTTTTTATTTGAGGATTGAATTCCTATAAAATCCCTGAAATTACGAGTTTTACAGTAGCATTTGCAATTCAGTTTCATAAATATTTACATTACTGTGAAATATCAAACGCAGCAATGAAGTTAATTCAACAGAAATAAAATGTACTAATAAAATCAGGACATACTAGCATTTCTTCATATATGAATTACAATTTAATTTAATTTTCAATCAAAGTAATCAATATTAATGAATCATCCAATTTTTCAAATACAAATCCATATAAATAGATCGTATCTTGGGTCAGTACCATGATATGCAAATATTTACAGAACTTAAAAGCGAATTCATGTTGTTTTTTCTAAAAAAATATTCTAATATAAAATACCACGTACGATCGCATTTCATAAGTATTTACCTTGCTGTCAAATAATTAAAACAGCAATGAAGTTTAATTCAACAAAAATAAAATCTAGTAACTCACGAATAAATCAATTAACGACTTTTCTATCCTCAATCACATTTCGCATTACAAGAGCTTTTGTCCATTTCCCTAAATCATTAGTTGTAAGCTCATATGAAAATAAAATCAGGACATACTAGTAACTCTTCATACATTAATTACTATATAATTTAATTTTCAATCAAAGCAATCAATATTAATCCATCATCCACTTTTTTAAAATACACATCCATATAAATAGATGATATCTTGCATCAGTGCTACGATATGCAAATCTTTATAGAACACAAAACCAAATTTATGTTGTTTTTTCTAAAAAAATATTCTAATATACAATACCATGTACATTCCCATTTCATAAATATTTACCTTGCTGTCAAATAGCAAACGCAGCAATGAAGGTTAATTCTACAAAAAATAAAATCTATTAATCCACAAATTAACGACTTTACTATCCTCAATCACATTTCAATCACATTCATAAGAGCTTTTTTTCATTTCCCTAAACAATTGGACCAGACTGTAACGTTCAACTGACACAGTACTTGAATTCCGTGTTCAGCCAGGTATCACTAATGCTTTTTAAAAGCTTTTTGCATTTCCCTTCTGTTTTCTCCCACTCTTACTTTTCTTATTTTCTTTCGCCTTTTGATACTTATCCGCTTTCTGTTGTTAAAATCTCAACTTACGGTGAAAGATTTGTCAGGCATTTTTTTTTTTCGATTGTTCTCGAGTGATTTTCAAGTATGTGATGTTGACATAAGTTGATTGTCCGATTTTGAAGTCACTCTTTAATATTTTTATGAGTAACCATTTAAAGAGAGTTAGTCACTTTATTATTTATTTATATTTATTAATTTTTTAACACTGCATACAATTATTTCTTTAGGATAGATTGAAGTTAATAAAAAGAAATCGCAGCCGGATTGGTCTACAGGGAAGGTAGATTTCGAATTTAGGTACAAATTTCATCAACAGAAACTAGATTAAGATTTGAGACAAACTTAGTTTCAAGACTAAGAATAAGATCTAGGAATCTAAACCTTTAGTGAAAGTTCCAATATACACGCAACATACTTAAAAATCACGAAAATAAAATCAGAGAATTTCAAAATGTTAAAATATGCCAATATTTCCACAGTCTGGTTTTTATCATGTTTCAATGCATTTTTACAAACTCACTTGACGTTATATATTCACCTAATTTCGTTTATTATATTTCCAATATGACGTAATATTTGCTTTAAAAAAACGTCAAACTATTTATTTCTTTTTCCGTTTTTATGTGGAAATCTTGCTATAGGAATATTATGATGTAATATTCAGTTTTTCCGAAATTCGTCAAACTGTTTTTGCTTTCACTTTTCACGTGCAAATCTTGCACTAATAAAGTAAGTAAAAATTTTATTATTGATTTTTTTAAATTTTTGGTAACTGCTATAACGAAAAATATTTATTTCCTGTCATTGTTCTGTAAGAGCTGGTTTTGTCAGAGCCATGTTAAGACGATATTCAAATTTTTGAACAGTCTCCATTTCTAAGTCTTTGAGCCAATTCTGCCCGTTTGCGATTCCCGCAAAGATATTGCGACTTTTATCATACGGACAATATTTAATACATATATATGTATATATAGAAATGTTCAACTGACACAGTACTTTAATTCCGTATTCAGCCAGGTATCACTAATGCTTTTTAAAAGCTTTTTGCATTTCCCTTCTGTTTTCTCCCACTCTTACTTTTTTTATTTTCTTTCGCCTTTTGATACTTATCCGCTTTCTGTTGTTAAAATCTCAACTTACGGTGAAAGATTTGTCAGGCATTATTTTTTTCGATTGTTCTCGGGTGATTTTCAAGTATGTGATGTTGACATAAGTTGATTGTCCGATTTTGAAGTCGCTGTTTAATATTTTTATGAGTAAGAATTTAAAGAGAATTAGTCACTTTATTATTTATTTATCTTTATTTATTTTTTAACACTGCATACAATTATTTCTTTAGGATAGATTGAAGTTAATAAAAAGAAATCGCAGCCGGATTGGTCTACAGGGAAGGTAGATTTCGAATTTAGGTACAAATTTCATCAACAGAAACTAGATTAAGATTTGAGACAAACTTAGTTTCAAGACTAAGAATAAGATCTAGGAATCTAAACCTTTAGTGAAAGTTCCAATATACACGCAACATACTTAAAAATCACGAAAATAAAATCAGAGAATTTCAAAATGTTAAAATATGCCAATATTTCCACAGTCTGGTTTTTATCATGTTTCAATGCATTTTTACAAACTCACTTGACGTTATATATTCACCTAATTTCGTTTATTATATTTCCAATATGACGTAATATTTGCTTTAAAAAAACGTCAAACTATTTATTTCTTTTTCCGTTTTTATGTGGAAATCTTGCTGTAGGAATATTATGATGTAATATTCAGTTTTTCCGAAATTCGTCAAACTGTTTTTGCTTTCACTTTTCACGTGCAAATCTTGCACTAATAAAGTAAGTAAAAATTTTATTATTGATTTTTTTAAATTGTTGGTAACTGCTATAACGAAAAATATTTATTTCCTGTCATTGTTCTGTAAGAGCTGGTTTTGTCAGAGCCATGTTAAGACGATATTCAAATTTTTGAACAGTCTCCATTTCTAAGTCTTTGAGCCAATTCTGCCCGTTTGCGATTCCCGCAAAGATATTGCGACTTTTATCATACGGACAATATTTAATACATATATATGTATATATAGAAATGTTCAACTGACACAGTACTTTAATTCCGTATTCAGCCAGGTATCACTAATGCTTTTTAAAAGCTTTTTGAATTTCGCTTCTACTTTCTCCCACTCTTACGTTTTTTAAAATTTTCTTTCGCTTTTGATACTTATCCGCTTTCTGTTGTTAAAATCGCAATTTACGGTGAAAGATTTGTCGAGCATTATTTTTTCGATTGTTCTTGGATGATTTTCAAGTATGTGATGTTGACATAAGTTGATTGTCCGATTTGGAAGTTATTCTTTAAGGTTTTTATGAGTAACCATGTAAAAGAGAGTTAGACATTTCATGATTTATTTATCTTTATTAAATTTTTAACACTACATACAACTACATCTTTTAGATAGATTGAAGAGGATTTAAAAAAAATCCTTTTAGCTTGATAAACGTTGGGGTGTAAATATTATTTTTATAATAAAAGGAACTTTATTTTTTTTTCCATTTACGACTATATCCTACTTCAGTTAGTGTGTTACATGTCTACATCACTGTTTCCATAAAAAAAGTGAATTGTCGCAAAATACAATATTTATTTTAAAAAGGTATAGAAGTTATAGACGTAGTTAAAAATACTTTAAAGTTATTAATTACGAGATGTATGTGTTCACTACTTTAAATTATACTATAAAAAGACATAGTACCTTTGAAATCATCTCTTCAATTTTGAATAATGCTGTAATATATGTGGTGACACAGTACTTAATACTAAAAATAAAATTAAATTAAAAAAAAATCTTGTAAAACAGTTTTTTTACTAAAATTTAAGTGTTTTTCTTTTATTAACTTTTTGAAAAACCCTACCATTTTTATAAATACAGGTATGAGATTTCCGAGCCTTTGGACACCAGTATTATCTTAGAGAAAATGTTCTGTCAAATCGCAAAAATGTTCCAAATAAATAAAATAAGATTTTCTCTAACAAAATAGTGGTGTGGAAAAACGCGGAAATCTCGTCCCTAATAAAACAGAATATTTTTGCGTCGCTTTTTTTCCACATTCATAAGAATATACTAAAACTGTGCTTAGACTTTTATATGTATGGGGTTTTACATTTAATATGATTTTCGTTTCTCTCGTATGTATTAAAAATGAAGTAAATTCAACAAACTTTCTATCTATTTTTTTTTTAATAACTATAAATTTGAATCTTAAATCCATGCAGAAAAATATCAAATACACCATGGAGATCAAGTAAAAAAATTTCAAACCCCTATTTAAATTAACAAAAAAGCCCTAGTATTTATCAAACAAGCAAGTTATGAAAATATGAACAGGGCGAAAAAATTCCTGGAGAAAGTTTTCATTTGTATGGATAATTGCGCTGGATCTATTAACAAAATTTACAATATTTTGCGATATAATTGTCGTATAGGTAAAAATGTATTCACAATTAGGGAAGCTTTTACACAATGTTAAAATAAAAAAAAATCGATATTTTGACCAATTTTACTGTACTGTGTCTCCTTAAATTATGTGCATTTTGATATTTTACTTAATATTTCAAATTTTAAATGAAAACACTGTCAATATTTTTCTGCAAGACTTAACTATGAACTTTCCTCAATAAGTGACTGTTAAATACAATATCACGACTATTAGTATTTGCTTTACATTAATAATACATAAAGATCAATGCAAACTGTAAATTTGAAATAGTTTCATTATGATTCAATCCTTGAACCAATATTGCTTTCTATTTAAAATATTTAAAATGCTTTTTGGCCATTTCGCCAATCAGGGATAAATAATACTGTATATTTCGCAAAAAATAAAAACTTCAATATTCGTATAACATTATACATAATTCACAAAGCTGCGCCAAAAGTCAGCCAAAATTTCTTGAACATATACTATTATAATAAGCCAAATCTGAGTAAATGAGTGACAAATCTGCGTTAAAATGTACAACTATTTTAAGAAATTATGATATTATGAATTATTTTACTGTAAGAACCCAGACAGTGTTCGTATGGGTACCGTTATTTTTCAGGTGCAATATCTTTTCTTTTTTTTTTTTTTTTTTTTTTTTTTTTTTTTAAAGGAAAATAAATCTAGGTTAATCGCGCTAACTTTCACCTTGTTTAAGGATTATATTTTCACTCAGAAAATACTGGTATGATGAAATTTTTTGGTCTGGAAATTGAAGAACCCGTACAAATTCTGTAAAATAAATTCTGCGTATGTTTTGAAACTTTAGTTAATCTTGTAAAAATATCTTGAAAACATTTATACGCACGCAAATAATTAAACTGTATGGTGATAATTTATTAACCTGCATATGTACTTTTATACAGTTATGCTTATAAAAAACGATGATGAGACTTGTAAGTGAAATTAATGTATAAAGATCAATATCCATTATTTTGTAACACAAAAAAATAGGAATAATATTAACTTTCATGGCTCATATAAGGAAGTGCCAACAATTATAACGTATTTGCCTGTAAACTTTCAACAACTATTATAAGAGTATACTGCTGTAATGCTTACTTAACCCGGGAGGACGCGCGCAGGGCCTAAAAGACCCGGAGTACGTATGGTTTATACAATTGTAACCCTTAATTTTTTTTAAAGTAATCTTCAACCTATTTTATCGCAAAATTTATAAGAATTATCTCTGTCTAAATAAGGTGACAGTTATAATTTGGTTTTACTGATGACGAAGTTAAACCATTCATACCCTGGGTAAGCACGCGTTCTCCCGGGTTAAATTTTAAAATGCATAGTAAATTCTGAAACTTATATGATGACATCGGTAAATGATATTGGTTATATTGGTAAAATGATATTTTATTTACCAACATAAGACATAAAACATGTAATTCGTTATAGTTAAATATAATCTTAATATCATTTAAAAAAAAAATATTTTATGAAGACTTTAATACAATTTCATATTTTTCCTCAAACACTTTTCTTTTTTAAAATGTCAGATTCTCTAGAGAGAATATTGTTATAGTGACAACATTATTCGGTTAAGAAATTAATGCATATAACGTGTTTAAAATTTCAACTAACTTACTTAATGCTTTTCTAAACTTGTTAAGTAAATTATTCGATTACATAGCTGATAACGATCGATTGAGTTAACAGCAGTTTACTTGCTAAAGTATTTTGTCCAGTAATTGTATTATCCTGATAGTAGAGCCGGAAATTCATTGATAATCGACAAAAATTCCTTTAAAAGAAAGTTGTCAGGGAGTTGTCAAGACTACTTTTGCTTGATATAACCGCAAAGACCATTGCCTTAAATCGGATTATTGAATAATCCAAGCATAAACTAGAATATTATCCATTTATTATTATTATTATTATTGATATTAGTGATTATAAAATTTTGAAAACTATTGCAATTTGGTTATCAACGGAATTATTATTTATCAGTCTATCGGAGTTTCCAAACAAACCTAATAACGGAAAATCCTATTGTTAATGACAGCTAAGGCTTTTGGCTACGCCCGCCTTCGTATTCATAATTCGTTGATTCAGTAATCACTAGAGGGAGGCGGCTGATTACTGAGCCCTTTGTGCTTCACATTTATAAATGAAAATAAAATTAACGAAGCTATTACTATACACGAGCTTTTTACGCTTCGCGTTTATACCTAGTTACTACGCCGCTCAGTATTTAATTCATAAACTGAAATCTGAAATAAACATTTAAATTTTTTATTTTTTGATGTCACGGAAATGAAATTAATGTACCAATGAATCAATCATTTAAAATTAGATTGATTTTTAAACATTTTTGTTCTTCTTTGCAAAATTAATAGTGTTTTATAGACACACATAACTAAACTTATCTATTTCACTCCAGTAATTAACACTTCATATAATTATTTGTTTGACTGCAATTTATTAACTGGAACGGAAGGTATGCATGGGATGAAAAACTGTAAAACGATCTATGCATGTAGCACGATTTTTTTTAATGATAATTATTTCATTCTACTGAGAGATAGTTTATTAATTATAAACTTCGAAAATTAATTTCGTCAGCACCATTTCATTTTTAAGCTGTTTTCATTAGTAGCTTACAACATCTTAAACAAGTCAGAAATTGCACGTCAGACGTAGCAAATGAGGTGCGTTCATACTACAACGAAGTTTTTAAAATATTCAGTACTTCGGATACAATACAGTGTCCTACATCTTTTGTGCGTCTCTGCTTGGCAACATTGCTGCCAGGAGTTTCGGCCGTAAATTTAACGAATTTTTTTACAATGTACGAACACACATAAAAAGGTAATAAGGGTCACTAAAACAATTAAATATGACCAGGTTGATTAAAATTTAACATTATTTTTTCAGCGAATAGAATTCAACAATGAAAGATTCTAAAATGTCTTTTAAATGAAAAATTTCCTTTTTTTCTTTTTTCTTTTCCCTTCTTATTTTTGTCAGCAATAGTTTGTAAAGAAAAACAAACTATCGATTTTATGTGGCAGAAAATGCAATTACAGATATACTTTTAGTACAACTAGTATAACTTCTCTTTTTTATTTGTCAATAATAGTTTACTGGCAGAAAAATGTCAAGGCAATAGATTTAATGTTTCACAAAGCGAAATTAAAGAAAATGAAATTGAGTTATTTTTTTTTAAAGCTTATAAAAGAAAAAAATACCTAACAATAAAAGCCACGCAGTATATACAGGGTAATTCCAATTTTTTTTTACAATAAAAGAGGGGTGATAGTACACATCAAGACAAATAATATTAAATAGGAGACCAAGGGTCCAAAACGTTTTCCAAAGGAGATAGCCGCCATTAAAATTTAGGGACCAAAATTTCAAATAAACATTAAAAATGGAAAAATCGGTCGATTGATTTGCGGTTTTCACTAAAATTAACCTTTATGTCGGCATTTTCTTGAAATTAAATTATAAAGACAAATTTCAAAAAATGCCGATAGAGGGCGCTTTAGACTTTGGAGTAAAGAACAACTATTTTTTGCCGGTATTTTATGCATCTCATTAAATGTTTTCGTAAGCTTAGACTCAAACTTAAATTTTGAGCTCAAAATCTGAAAGTGGGAGTGGTTAAGTAGCACAAACTGAACTGTGTTCAGAGGGTTCAAATTTCAAATGATTATAAAAAAACGGAAAAATTGGTTCATTGATTTGCGGTTTTTACTAAAACTATTCTTTATGTCGGTATTTTCTTAAAAATAAATTATAAAGATAAATTTCAAAAAATGTCGAAAGAGGGCGCTTTAGACTTTGGAGTAACAAACAACTATTTTTTGCCGTTATTTTTTGCATCTCATTAAATGTTTTCGGAAGCTTAGACTTAAACTTAAATTTTGAGCTCAAAATGTGAATAGTAGGGAGTAGTTAAGTAGCACAAACTGAACTGTGTTTAAGGGGAGGAGAGGGAGTGTTCAAATTTAAAATAATTATAGAAAATGGAAAAATTTGTCGATTCGTTTGCGGTTTAAAATAAAACTATTCTTTAAGTCAGTATCTTCTTTAAAATAAATTTTAAAGATAAATTTTAAAAACTTCCATTAGAGGGCGCCTTAAACTTCAGAGTAACCAATAATTAATTTTAACCATTATTTTTTTGTTCTAATTAAATGCTTGCAAAAACTTATTATATGTTTTCGGAAGCTTAGATTTAAGCTTAAATTTTGAGCTCAAAATCTGAATAATTAGGAGTAATTAAGTAGCACAAATTGAAGTGTCTTCAGGAGTTGAAATTTAACCCTCCCCCTCCACGAACACTATTAAATTTTTCGCTACTTAAACACTCCCAACGACTCAGAATTTGAGAATAAAATTTAAGTTTATGCATTTGAAAGCATTTAATGAGATTTAAAAATAACAGATAAAAATAGTTGTACGCTACTCCAAAGTCTAAGGCGCCCTCTATCGGCATTTTGTGAAATTTATCTTTAAAATTTATTTTCAAGAAAATGCTCTATTAAAAATTAGTTTTAGCGAAAACCGCAAACAAATCGACCAATTTTTACGTTTTTTATAATCATTTGAAATTTGAACCCTTTGAACACAGTTCAGTTTGCTACTTAGCCACTCCCAACTATTCAGATTTTGAGCTCAAAATTCAAATTTAAGTCTAAGCTTACGAAAGCATTTAATAAGATGCAAAAAATAACGCCAAAAAAGAGTTGTTCGTTACTCCAAAGTCTAAAGCACCCTCTATCGGCAATTTTTGAAAACTATCTTTATAATTTACTTTTAAGAAAATACCGACATAAAGAATAGTTTTAGTGAAAACTGCAAATCAATGAACCAATTTTTCCGTTTTTTATAATCATTTGGAATTTGAACCCTCTGAACACAGTTCAGTTTGTGCTACTTAACCACTCCCACTTTCAGATTTTGAGCTCAAAATTTAAGTTTGAGTCTAAGCTTACGAAAACATTTAATGAGATGCAAAAAATACCGGCAAAAAATAGTTGTTCGTTACTCCAAAGTCTAAAGCGCCCTCTATCGGCATTTTTTGAAATTTATCTTTATTATTTAATTTCAAGAAAATGCCGACATAAAGAATAATTTTAGTGAAAACCGCAAATCAATCGACCGATTTTTCTGTTTTTTATGTTTATTTGAAATTTTGGTCCCCAAACTTTAATGGCGGCTACCTCCTTTGGAAAACGTTTTGGACCCTTGGTCTCCCATTTATTATTGTTTGTCTTTATGAGTACTATCACCCCTCTTTTATTGTAAAAAAAATTTAGAATCACCCTGTATATATATACATATATATTCATCAGACTGGAAATCATCATTTATTGAATGCAGTTAAATGACTTTAATGATACCCATGCGTACCTTCTTTACGGAAAAAAGGGTTTAATAAATTAGTTTAAAATCCCCAGTAATCAATTAGATTATAAACTAGAGACTTTTTCTAAGAAATAGCTTTTTCTGAAAAATAAATTTTAGAAAATCAGACAAAAAGGTAATTAAAAATAATAAAAAAAGAAGTGAGTTCAATAAATTTATTTTACGGTTTCAACTTTTAATAAAAATTAAACGAAATTCCATTCATAAAGTAAAAAATATAAATAATAAATGTCATATCGTTTGGATTGGAGCTTTAAACAGCACAGTTAGAAATAAAATGCTTAATATACATATTTATTTATTTGTTTTCCAAAGATGTTTCTTATCTAGCAATTGTGAAAAGCATAAGAAATTTCAAGTTTATAAAAAATAAATAAATAAATAAATAAAAATAAAAAACATAAAAGACTATAAAGATGCTGGATATAAAATATAATTCAAAATATATATCATATGTTGTAAAGAGAACTTTAATAAAAGCAGCATATTACATGTTCCATATATGAATGATACTTAATAACGGGTGTATGTGTTCAAAGAAAAACAAAAACAATAAAACCGTTTTATTTAGTAGAAAATATAAAGAATGTAAATCAAACGATATCGTAATATTTTAATATATGTACTTTTTTTTTCTCCTTTGCTTATGTATACTTGATTATATTTATATGATCATTTTACTACCTGGTTATATTTATATGTGAATTTTGTTATAAATTATATTTATATATCATACGAAAAACACACTTTTGTTGTTTAAATTAACTTAATCGATTGGTACACCCACTCATGGATATGAATACCATTATTTCTGAATTATAATTTAATCTTATTTCAGAATTATTCTCTTTAATCTTAATTATTTAATTACTTTTTTTTAACTAATTTAATCTTATTAGTAATATTATCTTATCTAAAAATTCTGCAATTAAATAAGACGAATGAACCCAATGCGCTGAAACATTGAATGCACCTATACATCATAGACCGGAAGGTGACAGTACATATTATCGCTTCATAGAATTCACGGCTGAAATTCGAGAATTCTTTAAAACTCTATTCGCATATTAAAACATAATCGGACTGCCAAATCATATCTTTGTAGAAAACACCTGAAAATACGATTTTAGCTGTTGTCTCATATGTTTACCGTTGTGTTCTCCTTCTCCCAGTTCTCCATGTCTTCATACTTTATGTGCAGGAAAAGGCAATGATAAACCTACACTGTTAAAAATTTTAAACTTTTGCTCCATCGTCACTCCACCGCTTTTATAGAATATTTCTATTTTGACCAATGAGAGTACTCCATAATACAGTGAAGTAATAGTTTTCTATAAAAGCGGTGGAGTGACGATGCCGCAAAAGTTTCAAATTTTTAACAGTGTACGAGTCAACCGCTAAAACCGAATTTTCACGTGTTTTCAACCACAGACAGCTTACTCTATGTTTTCCACCAAGACACGGTTTGGCAGGGATGGCAGTGATGGCAACTACAGGAACTCAGCTTACGCTTTAGAGTGATGGTGCAATCCGGAGAGGGGGAGACATACAACTTAGCAAATGATTGCGTTTTAATCGAGCTTTAATTAATTCTTGAATTTCAACCGTAAACTCCATGAGGTGACTGTCTGTGCAGCGGTCTCCCTATCTATTACTAATTGAGACCGTTTTTTCTACTTTCCTGTGTCACGTTCGAAATTCGGTTTAAAATTTGAATTTTGACAGAATTTTTTGAAAAATTGTCTGCTTTTACAAAATAATAATAAATAAATAAATAAATAAATAAAAATAAAAATGTGCTTGATCTTGCAGTTTCTGAAAAAAAAAAAAAAAAAAAAAAAAAAAAAAAGACCTGCGAATTTCAGGTGTTTTCCGCCAAAATACGACTTTAATATGCGAATCGAGCTTTAACTAACTCTAGAATTTCAGCCGTGAACTGGATTAGGTAACAGTTTCTGCTAAGGGCTTTCGTTCTATCAGTGATATTGACTAAATCCACTAAATAAATAAACAAACAACTGAGATATGCACAGCTCACTGATTATCGACTATTTCGGAATTATTATGAGATAACTGAAGTGTGATTTATTATTAAAAAAATACATTAAAAATTTAAGAGAGTTAACTCTCTTGTTGTGCATGCCGCAATTTCCACGGGTAACGTAAAAGTAGCAAAAGTTGCGCAACCCATAATTTCCTCTTTTTTATAATCTAATTTTTTATTAACAAAATACTTTAACTCTAAAATATATGCAGACTTAGCCCTTTGAGCTCTGATGGTGGAATTTTCTACCACTTAGTTTTAATGCCGAAACGTCACAATGACACCGGAATATTCGACCAAATTCATTTGAAAAAGATTTAAAGTATATATATTTTTTTCGTGTATATCGTAAATCGAATTTTTTCTCAGCAATATACTGGTGCCAATATGACATTTGGAATTTTCTAGAAAATTACCCATCAGAGCTCAAAGGATTAAAATACAATAGCTGGCTAATTTATAAATAGTAGAATGCCTACACTTTACATTGCGAACAGTGTGAAGCTTTGTTTTGTAATTGTTTACTGGTGGTTAAACTATTTTCTATAGATATGGATTGGATAATTATTTATACATAGAATAAACCTTTCTCTCATAAAGTGGAAAATTTCTGCAAAAGTGTCACTTTTTTGTTGTTGTTTGTTTATGCATGTGAAATATTACTTTTTCCTTATTTCCAAATAAATATGTTCGTTAATTCCGGTATGATTCAATAATTTCAACAATTTAGAAATAAAATTGTTATGACCCTCAAAGATTTAAGTGGATAATATAATATCAGATTATCAAGTATGAAATTTGTGATTACAAAAGATCAGTATTACCAACAAGGGAAAATTTCACCATTAAATTTTAAGGGAAATTGTCTTTTATAAAAACTCCATAATCAGCAAATATTGATGTCATGAGTAATACAAAAATTTCCATTTTTTTTTTTTTTAACTGTTGGCAGTTTGCGCCGTCGTTAATCAGGCCTTTTATTAATCATAAGTTTTATGCTTGATGATCTGATAATAAACATAAAACAAACAGTAAATTTTCAATTAATTAATTAAGTAAAATCATAATTAAAAAGGCAAAAATATAACTTCCACTTCCATTATTCCTGACATAAAGGTAACTTTCAGCACAAATCCTGCAGCCCTGCTTACTGCAGTCTGTTCTAAAGACTGCGCACGCATGCGCGTTTCTCATCTTTATTATAATAAATCTTATCATGAAAACATAACTTGAAAATTTAGTAATTCGAGATTACACTTTTTTTCAAAGAAATATTTATTTTTAAGAATATATGGCTATATACAAATAAGACTTTTTTTAAGATACAATAATAATAATAATAATAATAATAAACGGATATCTAAAAATATCTTTTCATTGGCACATATGAAGGATTATATGAGACACAGCAAATACTATAAAATTTCCTATTTCTTTGTAAAACTTAAATTATGTCAATATTTCAGCAGCTATAATATTTTCCGATTTAAATACGAGATTTTTTTTATGAGTATAAATGTCGAGGTAAAGGAAAAATGTAATACGAGTTATACACATTCCGCTAAAATGATGTAAACAAAAAGTATGTAGTTAGAATAAATTAAATAACGGCTCCGGGCAGTAAATAACTGCTTTTATTTTGTTTTAAGCAGAGTAAATGACAGTTATGTAGGTCAGATGGAAAGAGAGAGTGCTGTTTTCAGAAGATATAACCTTTTCCATTAAAATATGATTTCTTTTGTTGTAACTTTTACTTCTATGGTAATGAAACTAAAATGAGATCACATTAACATTTTAGTACTGTTACGAACCTACATAAAATTTGATTCACTAAGCTAAGTTTTGTATACATTCAAGTTGGTGGATACATTATTTGGAAGTGGTCATTAAACATAATTTTTTTAAAGATAAATATTTTTGTTATATAATGTTGCAACTGTAAAATTTATAAAATGTACTTCATCTGATGTAAAACAGAAAACCAGTCGTTAGGAGCCACCGTAATACTCACCCATTATGGATATGCATACTATAAAATATGAAAATAAAACACGTATAAACTATTTATAAAATGCATTGCAATTCCAAAATAAAATTTCAATGTATATTTAAATATTTTTAATACATAGTAATGCTCTATTACGGAAATGCGGGTACTACTTGGTTATCCCCCGACTCATTTCTACAAATTATATAAAATTGACAAACAACTCGTAAATTATACAAATCGGTATAATTTTTATTTTAAATAGCGAAAGCAAATAAATTAGTAAAATATCAGTAAAAATACTACTAAAATGTTGAATTATAATTATTTGACGACGTAACAAACACGTGTATCGTGTTTAATGTTAAATGAATGTTAAATTTACGATAAGCTATTGTTAACATTTAATCATATAGTTTGGCGACAGTTTTTTGGTCGACGGAATAATTAAGTAGTACTAAATTGCGTAAAAGAAAATCCTTATAACTCCAAAAATAATAACTATATTAATTAATAGTTTGCTGCATCGGATTAAGTGTCTCATTTCCAATTAAAATATGTATTTGAATAGAAATAAAGTATGAGTCATAAAAAATCGAAGAGTATGGATAATAGAATTATAAATATCTCGGCAACTAATTATCTGATTGTCTTCATTCTCTTCAAAACGTATGTTTTCTTATTGTCGTTTCCATTTCTTTTTTAGAATAAAAAATTTCGAAATTTTTTGCGTCTTACATCAGAACGAATATTTTGAGAGTCCGAAAATATTAGTTCCAGATAATTGAAGTTAAAGATATTCAATGAGCTTTTCCTGAATGTTACATACTAAGTATACACTGAATTTCAAGTCTCTATCTCAATTTGTTCGGGAGATAGGGCGTTTATAGAGACACAGACAGACGGACGGCAATTTTTTTTTCTTCTAAAAATATGCTTTTCGTAATTTCCAGTGTCTGACGCGTGTAAATCTGTCAAAAATAATGTCTTCTATTTTTAAAATCGATTGCAAGACTTACCCTATACTACGTATGATGGGGAAGTAATAAATAACATTGGACAATTTAACCTTTTATGCACTGACCGTACTTTTAAAAATCATTGAAGGAAATTTAATGTAAAATTTATTTACTTTGTCTATTAATGAAAAATTTTTTTTCCTTTTCATACAATAAACTCTTTCGATCAAATTGAGGCAGCAAAGGAAAACAGTCGAAGCTAAATGTTTTTAAAAAGGGCTAATTCTTAATCATTTTTTGAGATACAGATTTTCTTTCTAAGAAAAACGTTATATGAAACATCCTCAACTACAAAAGCCTTTTAATTTACAGAGAATACCATAATACATCTAAATAGATTTGCTTTTATAAAATTTGTAATATTTGCATAAGAGGTTTTTTTTTTCTTTTTTGTTGATTAAGGGGACACAACCTTTAAATTGCTTATAATTTTGATTTTTTTAAATATTAAATGTGTTCTTTTCAATATTAAATGTTAATCTTCTTTAATTGAAAATATTTTGACACTTCATTTTTATCTATACGACTATTGTATCGCGAGAGTAGAGACAACACAATTACTCATACAAATGAAAAATTTCAACTAATTTTTTTCCTTATTCATATTTTTATACAGTCACTAAAAAAGTTATTTTATCATATTAGTGGAGGGGGGGGGAGACCCTGAATCACTAATTCACCTTGAGAGATTAATCACATTTTCTTTTTTATTAGGTCAAATGAAGTATCGTTTACTTTGTACAGTTTAATTTTGAACTCAGTGACACTATCTTCAAGCCGATAAGGTCATATGCTGCAAAGCTATAGCATAGGTTTTATAAATACAAAGTCAAAAATTATAGTTTAGTGTTGGTAAAAGGGAATTTTATAGCAGCAATTGGTGGTCATTTACGAAAATTATTAAGAATGTAATTTAATATTAAAATCTCTTATAATTTAATTTTTATAATTATCACCCTAAAATTGGCTAAGTAATATATTGAATAAATACAAATAGTTACAATAATAATATAAAATAATAATAATGGAATAATATTGATAATATATAGAAAAATATGTTCGGGATTTAGATTGGGACGATCGTTAATTTCATCGTCTCACCAGACAACTAACCATTTTTCAGTGTCTTTAATTTAGTGTCCACTTTTCATGTTAAATTTGTCCGGTTTCAATTTCTTTCTTTTTTTATTGAGATTTATTATTATCGAGATATATCATTATTTCAAATAATGATAAATTAATTAAAAGAGTAAAATACAACAACCGACCGTCATTCCCGAAAATTTCGCTGTGGCATAAAAAATGAAGATGCAAAATGGGTCTTTTCAATATACAATTGCTTTGCAAACTTTTTTTTTTTTTTTTGGGGGGGGGGGGGAGTGGAGGAGAACATTTTTACTCAGAGAGGAAGAACTAAAAAAATTTTAATAAGTCAAATGTTGTGTTTTTTATTATGTATTTTGTAATTCTGAATCGCATGACACTGGCCATAAATATGATTTTTGGTGTCATTCGGTTCAGAATTTAAAAAAATACGTAATAAATGATATCCCACTTGACCTAATTAAAAAAAAGTTAAATTCTCCCTCTTTGAGTTCAGCCTCTCCTTCCCCCCCAAATCATAGACATAGTAAAATACCTTGAAAACTTCATGGAAACCTTGAATTAACAAAGAGTTTTTGGGTAATTTCAGTTAACATTCAAAAACAAGTCAAATCCTTTTTAAGTACTATTTTTTTGCAATTAATATATTAAAATATTCCTAACTAAACAAAAGCCATGCTCATCGAGACATTAATTTTCAATTTATTCTTATAACCTAGAAAAAGTTATTTAAATGGAAGGCAAAGAATACAATTATCGGCTTTGTTTTAGTAATCAGCATAATACAACGACTTTAAGACTAAGATCGTTATTTAAACAAATTTGTAAGCAACATTTCTCTATGTTGACTACGATACAATTTAATTGAACTTTGTGTGAAAATATGAATTGTCCTTTTTTATGAGAGTATGAGCCGTGGAAAAAAATACACGCACGTAAATATAAGTATGCAGGATGGCAATTGGTCAGGGAAAAACACAATTAAAAAAAAAGGTGTGGAATGTCAGTATTTTATTAAAGAGAAATTCGCCTTCTTCAATCCTTTTATATTATCGGTAGTATTTTCTTATAGCAAATACTAGTATCGTCCTCTTTTTTTTTACTGTATTTTTCTCTGATCACTCGCCACCATGGTATGTAAATATGCATGTGTAACTTTAAAATTATGTATAAAACAATATGTATATTTACTTCCTGAAAAAGAAAAATTAAACAGAATTTTCTTTTCAAATTATCTTTCCAATTTCTTTGCAACTGGAAGTAAATTTTTGAAAATGCATTTTGGAATTTTGATATCTTTTGACTTTTTAACCCTTTTAACCGGAAACGTACCGTCTGTGAAATGGTTGCGTCTACTACAGTAGCGCAGCTAGGGATACGACTAATTTTGATACCATTAATTTTGTAAAGTTCAGTTAGCATTATCTAATCGGAGACTTTTCCTCAACAGATTAAAACGAAAAAACGTTAAAATAATTGCTGATGTTCAGTGTTTGGACTCCCGTCCGCATTTTCAGAAAGAATCACGTTTTGAGCACCTTATCGCCAGAACATCGATTCGCGCGGAGATGAAGTCAATGCTACGCAACCTTTCTTGTTTGTGACGTCAAACGCCTAGCGAATAGCAACCCTTCCTTCTGCAAAGAGATCGCGCTTATTTTTCATTTGTTTTTATGTCAAGCAAAGACTATAATATGAGGAAATATTATTCACCGTTGTTTACGATTAAAACATAGTTTAAAACAAAGAGCTTTTTCAGATTAAAATGCTTTAAATTTCACAAAACATCTAAACATAGTTTTTTTTTCTTAATTCAAAAATATTATTTCCTTAACTCGCTATGTTCGAAGAAATGGAGAAGTTAATTAAAAACAGTAGTAAAGATTCTCTTGAAATAAATAAAATTCTATGAATCATATGTTTTATGAAACATTTGAACTTAGTTTATTTTGTATTTGGCGATGCAACTAGCTGAAAGTTCTCGCTGTCGCCAACTCGCCAAAGCTGGTGCTCAAAACGTGATTCTTTCTGAAAATGCCTCCCGTTCCTGGCTATGCTACTGATGTAGACTCAACCATCTTACAGACGCGACAATGTGTTTCCTTTTAACTCTTTATCTACCGCATTATGAATTCATGAAAATTTTACATTCAAAAGCATTTTACGCAAATTGTTTAAACTAAATTAAAAGATTCACATAATCATTTAAATAAATATTTTAAGGATTTTAGATTTGATGGATTTAGAAGGATTAGATAAATTTGAATTTACAGAGATTTTGTGCGATTTTTATAACCCCACTCAAATCTTTTATTTTAAATTGTTTCCTTAGTATTTTGTAGAATTATAAAATGTACAAATATGTTCTTACAATATAAATATAGAAATATTACAATATAAATATTGAAAAATCCCCATCCTCTCCCTCAGCGCCAAGAAAGCCGAAAAGATGCAAAAGGAAAAGAAATCATTCTTTTAAAAATACTTTTGTTTTGTGTAACCAATAATGCTTTTTGAACAAGATAAAATAATGTATCTGTAACTCATTCTAAACAGTATTACAACTAACTGACGTATTAAAAGTATAACAAGTTATTTTAATGGTACTTATAAGTACCGTCGGTAGATAATGGGTTAAAGAGATTCTTCACTCACTTCAAAACTCTCGCTCCGTAATGTTAAACCAATCGGCAGGGTAATTTCAAATTACTCGCTTAAATTTGAATATTTTTAAACGATTTTTTTTAACAGAATAGCTGAGCTCAATCTTTAGTGTGATTATTTTTTACTCCTTCGATTTTGGTTGCAGATTTTTTTTTTCAAAAGGTACTTTTAGTTTTATAACCGGTTAAGAAAGTACACATTTTTTCGCATTAGTCGTAATGTAACGGAATACTTTTGATTATTCCTGTAATTAAGATATACATAAAATTTGAAATGGCTCGACAAAATTATGCAACAATTATATTTTAAATTTTCAAGAATTCGGCTGGGTAGTTTTTTGCTCTGTTACATGCGGACAGACGGACGGACTAAACAACGACTATAGGTGCTACGTATTTACATAATTATGAACGTATCAAAAAATTTGTTAAAAAAACATAAAACACACATGCAGCAAAATACCGTGTCACCCTTGTGATTGAAAGATATTTTTCTGCTATTTGAAGAAATTTTCGTCTTTTAACAGGAGACTATTTTGAAATTTTGAGTTTAGGCTTCAGATTTTATCATGTTTGAAAGTAAAAGGATAAAAATCCATTTTCTAAGACGAAAGAGTAAGAGGGTATTTCCATGAACATTTGTCGTGTAAGTCACGTTTCTAGTAACGGCTAACCTGTTCGCCACCATTATTTTCGAAAGGTTTGCATGGCGTTACTCAATTAATGAAATATCTCTGATAAAATAAGTCGCATTTTTCCGTTCTAAAATACTGGTATCCAAAATCGTTGTACGTGACTTACACGACATTTGCTGATGGAATTACCCAAGATACAGTACCAGTGTTGCCAGTGTAATACTTTTTTCAATTTAGATTTCTTGACTGACACCACTTTTATGAGACGATAAAATTTCCTTTCTTTCACTGTAATTAGTAAGTGATTCAGTAAGGCGGATTTTATTATTTCAAAAAAGTGGCGTGAATCAAGAATTTGAATTTAAAATGTAGCCTATCTGGCAACACTGTACACTACAGTGCTTAATTTTGTATATTTTTGGAGAAAATATGCAAATTAAAGTGGAAATTTCCGTGTTTTGTTGTTATATAATCAACAGAAGAGTTCATTTTTTTTTTAGAATGTTACCATTGAATTAGGTTAATATCATTTTAACTCTTTTGGGAATCGTTTATAATTAATCGTACATGTCTTTTAATAGAGTATTATTTTGATTTAAGAAATACTTTTGCTGTTATTTAGATGTAGTGATGTTGGTATATGCCTATGCATTTATTGTATGATTTCATTTATGTTTAGATATTTAATAATAATAAAAATTATTATTATTTGCTCCATTCTCTTTGCGCCCTTTGCGATGTTTTTATATTAAACTTATATTTCACTCTTTAAATTTAAATAAAAAGTTACTTTCCTGAAAGAATATTGTCAAAAAATATTGGAAAGTTGTAACATAAGTAAAATCTTACTATAACGTAATATTTTCTAAACTTTTCCAAAAATTCTTCCTTAGCCTATTGTCATTTGCTATTAATTGAATAGTACGCAAAACAAAAACATTCGTTATCTTTCAGACAATGAAATATTCGTCAAACACTAACTAATTTGATGGATAGTTAATGTTATTAACATAAAAATAATTTTATCTAAAAACTGAAAAAATGGATCCTAAAGGGTTAATAAAACACGAATTACCGAAGACAACATTCTTTTTATTAGCTACATGTTCTAGTTCATAAATATTTTCAAAACCTATTTTGTACAATAAAACCGCTTTATTTCTCTTGTAACCATGTCTAGAGCTCGAACAAGCCGCGTTCTTCAAGCTCCGATATTATCTTTCTATTCTAAATTACCATAGCTTTGAATAGTTAATAGCATATAAGTATTCTAAAGAAACTATAAATAAAACTCTAATAGAATGGAAACAGGAACACGTAACAAAAGTCAATCTTTTGTTAAAGCAAATTTGCAAGCTTTTTCTTTTGAATCATATTATTTTGCGTTATAGATCTATAAAATGTATGCAATATTTCTTTTAGAATTTTGACATTTATCTTAGATTCTTCGTAGGATAAGTAGTTTGTTGCAGAATAATTTATACAGTGAGTATTTTCTCGGTGTATAATATTCTCTATAAAACTGATTATTTTAAACTTAAGGCATCATATTCGATGTATCAAAACACATGCGTCTAAAATTGTAATATTGCGAAGTTCAATCTGTGCGTGATATTAAAAAATAGATGAAGGAAATGTATTTTTTCTAAATATTACTTATGTTTTTGTATTTTTTACAAGCTGAATATTGATTTCTGGGTTACTTTATATTACGCTGATTTATTTATATTTGATATTTTGGAATCTGTGCTAACGTGGGTAGCAAGTAATTTTTTTAATTTGTGCATTTTATGTTACATGTAAACATTTACTGTTAAATACATTTATATTTATTTCTGTATTTCTTTTAAGGTACATTATTTTTAACGCTTTCCAGGCTAGTAGAATAATTTTGCTTTGTCTGGCCGTTTTTCTTTAAATCAATTTTCCGTAGTTTCTCAGTTTTTTTTAATTTCAAAATATTTGTTTTGTGAAGGTTTCTTTAAATATTAAATTAGTGATACAGAAAATAACGTCGATTTTTTATCAATGTGTCATTGGCTGGAAACGTGGTCATTAAAAACATGGAAACTTCTGCTAATCCAATTGAAGTAAACGTCGAAACATCAACATATAAGACGTTAAACGAGTAATGTATAGCATTACTAATTTTGGTTTTATTCGATGTTTGTGGAACACAGCATCCCAGAAAATTTAGTTATTTTTTTTTATGAACAGTATGAAATTTACAAATATAAACTGCGAACTAGAACAAACATTCTGTAATCTTTTTCATACATTATTATAAACTACAGGGCTCCACCTTGGTCCGTTTTTTAACCAAGCATGTTTTTTCTTAAAAAAAAAATCTTCTATAAAAATATTGTAGAAATTTATGTGGAAGAGTGTTTTGTTTGTCTAATTGTTGCAAGCCATACTTTTTTATATAAAAAAAAAATAACACTGCTTTAAAAAATTGGACTAATGGGAGCCTTACAAACATAAACATTCCATGTAATGTGCCATAAAGTTTAGTATTTTCGAACGACAAAAGATACTTTCTTGAGAACAGCCTTATTTATTATGAAATAGCTTAACAAAAATAGTAAAAAAAGAGAGAATAAAAATGTTATGAAAGCTTATTTATTACACTTTCCCTTTCTAACGTTACCTAAATATCTGTAAGATTATACGAGATGTTACGTTAAACGATTTTTAATTTCTGCTTAGCATAACTATCAGAAGAATCTGTACCATCTGCAATAACTGTTTGTTTATTCTATTGCTAAAGACAATTTGCCCCAAAACGTGCTCTACCGATAACCAAGTCCGTTACAGCAGCTTTCTATTTTAGTAAAAATAAAAAAATAAAAATAAAAATAAAAACTGGACCAGCCAGTATATCGTAATTTTTTTTTTTTTTTTTTATGAATTCAGATAGTCTGAAATTTAAGCCGTAGCTCCGTTGAAATTAGCATGCAAAAGTGTTAGTCGTAAATTTTGGTTTAGCCATCTGTGGTTCTAGATGGACAACATCCTTGCATGCGCAGTATATATATGAATATTCAGGAAAAGTAAAACTTTTTTTTGCTATTTAAAGAAAAATATTCAGGAATGTGACCTCTTTAAAAAATGAAAACTTCTGAACTATTTTTTTTTTCTTAAATTATGACACCTGTTTGCAATTAAGTCATTGCAAAGACGTGATTTGAATTAAAGGAAATGCATTCTTATAATTACATGTATTTATAAACTGTTTATACATGTAATTTTGGATGTGAACAATAATGGCTTGCACGTAGATAATGTAATGGAACACGACGATAATTATATTTACGTGCCATATTACTAAATCTTAGGATGAAGTATTATCATAAAGCCGACAGCACAAAAACCTAAGATATCGAGCACAAGAAAAAAAACCTTTATTTTATTTAAAAATAAGAATAGTAATAGGAGAATCTATTGATCCATATCTGCCGGAAATGAAGTGGTGCATAAGCCAAAAAATAATACCACTAGTGGTTGACTCGTAGGTTTATTATTGTATTTGCCAAATAATCCAAAAGTACGAAATGGTTGTATGGAAAACATAATGATAAGCCTACGAGTAAACCACTAATGGTATTAATTTTCTGCTTATGTACCACTTCACTTCCGTTTAACATGGATTATTAGATTTAACTATTACTACTCTTCCATAAAATTAAGGGGTTTTTTTTCTTGTGCTCGGTACGTTAGATTTTTGTGTTGTCGACTCTTGGACTATATTTGATGGGTTATGCCTTTATATCAAATATGTGACAAATATATAATAACATGATATATAATCACAATATATAATAGCAATGATTAACAGCATTTTTGTATTAATTGTGAGATATTAAATTTCATTATTAGAAAACAACAATGTAAGTGATACAATTTTAAAACTGTTCTTTCAATCTTAATTTAAAAAAAAAATTCTAATTAAGGTGACTAAATTTTATAACTGTTTTATAAAAGGTCTTCTTAAAAGTTTTCATTACTTTAAAATATAAAACACTCTGAGTTCTTTTTATATTTTTGTCCCACAAACTTATCACCTTCTTTAAACATAATAATTCTGTTAAATCAATACTACAGAAATTGTATGAGTTATACAGTCCACGAATTCGAGAGCATCGTCGTATTTAAAGCATGTTTAATTACCTTACTCATTAAACACTTAGAAATTGAAAGATATAAGAAATATAAGAGGAACATCTGTGTTTAGTTTACATCAGAATTTTTCGGTATAGATTCAAATAGATTAAAATTTAAACAAAAAATATCATGCACAAGGGTTAGTTGTAAATTTTGTTTAATCGTTGATGCTACTAGATGAACAACATCTCTTTTTCATTTAGATGAATATCTAGATTCGAAATTTTGTCTTACTTTCTGAACCCATAGTTTAAGAAAAATATTGTAGTCATGATTTGTATGTATATGAGAGAAAGAGCAACCCAAAATTTGAGAATACCCAAACTTTACTTATCATTCACTATTCATTTGGAAGCACTGTTCACTTATCAATCACTGTTGCAACAAATGCATAGATAAATAAATGAAATAGGGCTGACGGATAATAGGCTGACAAATAGGCTGACGGATTAGATAATTAATGTATTTCTAAACCACTTTCAACCAGTTTGTAATCAGAAAAAATAATCATGGAAATGTGACAAAATATAAGTAAAATAATATAAGAGAAGTAATCAAGTATTTACCACCTAAGTGATATTTTTTTACGTATAATAAATTGAAAGTGTAGGTTAACACCACTTTTTATTAAGCAAAAAAAATCGTAGTTTAGTCTAAAGTATATTAGTATGTTTTGTCTAAACATTTCAACATTTAAATAGCACGAAATTGTATTTAAAAAAATAGTGGTGTTAAAAAGTTTTAAGTGCTGAATCAAGCAAATTCTTCTTGACCTTACGACGTACGGGCAAAAAAGGGAAGCGATTAATATCACAAAGGTCACACCTCTAATTTCAAAACGAGAGGCAAACACTCGAAACCAACCGTGTTGTTCAGTCTCAAACTTATAAGTATATTCACAATTATTAAATTATTTTTTCCTGAGCCAATAACTGAAAAGTCGGATAGATTCCGCCGAAAATTTTTGTGTTTTGATTCATGTTTCTACAATCCGTGCAGATTTTGAAGCTATTGATAAAATTATATCTATCATTTTCAGTGAATGAATATAAGAAAAATATTAATAAAACTGGTACTACTTGATTATCCCCAGCTATCGCTGGCATATAACATTAAGTGTCAAAAATGGATGATCGTAAATGTCACATTCACGTGACATTAAACACAATATATGTGTTTGTTTACTCCCCACGTTATTTTTGATTCGATATATTAGTTGTATTTCAATTAATGTTTTACTAATTTATTTCTTCTTTCGTTTTTCAATACAAAAACTAGTATGTTGTGGCCATCACAAAACTTTCTTCTATCCTGTTGTGAGTCTATCCTGTTTCTTCCTCCTGTTGTGAGATTTATACCAAAATGTAATCAGCGTCTAATTATGTTATATATTATAGTGTACCAGAATCTGAAATTTCATGAAGTTCTCTGCATTAGTTCTTGAGATATAGCTATCGCAAAAAACGTGCAAGATGTAGCATGGCAGCGCCACCTATTGGGCAATTCACACAAAACCCTAATCAGCGTCCATATATCTCAAGGTCTCCCGGAATCTGAAGTTTGGTTAAATTCTGTGAATTAGTTCTTGAGATATAGCTATCGTGAAAATCATGAAAAACGTAGCATAGCAGCGCCACCTGTTGTGAGGTTTATACCAAAATGTAATCGGCGTCTAATTATGTTATATATTCTAGTGTAACAGAATCTGAAATTTGATGAAGTTCTCTGCATTAGTTCTTGAGATATAGCTATCGCAAAAATCGTGCAGAATGTAGCATAGCAGCGCCACCTATAGGGCAGTTCACATGAAAGCCTTATCGGCGACTATGTATCTGAAGGTATCGTGGAATCTGAAGTTTGGTGAAATTCTGTGCATTAGTTCTTGAGATATAGCTATCATGAAAATCATGAAAAACGTGGCATAACAGCGCCACCTGCTGGCCAATTTACACCAAAACTTAATCAGCGTCTATGTATATCAAGGTCTCACAGAATCTGAAGTTTGATGAAATTCTGTGCTTTAGTTCTTGAGATATAGCAATCTTGAAAATCATGAAAAACGTAGTATAGCAGCGCCACCTGCTGGCCAATTTTCACCAAAAACCAATAGGCACTAATTCATATCAAGGTCTAACTGAATATAAAATTTTAATAAATTTCGAGCATTAGTTCTTGAGATAGAGCGCCCACAAATTTTTTGTCACATACAGACAGACAGACAGACAGACAGACAGACAGACAGACAGACGGACAGACTCACAGACAGACATTTTCTAAAAATAGTCAAAACGTGTTCAGGACCTCCTAAAACGTATAAATCCGTCGAAAACCGGAAGTCGAAAATTTTCATGAATCCAGTACTTTCTTCTTGTAAAGATAGAAGAAAGTAATAATGTTAATTTATTTAATTAGGCAAATAGTTTAGCTATCTGTAGCAACTGACGAAATTGGTCAACGGGATAATCAATTAGTACATAAAATTTTATCTTTATTTATTAAAGAATACTTAGTAATGCAGGGTTTTATTTTACTCCTTTGGAAAAATAATAAAATAAGGCCGGATTCTAGGACTGTTTAGTCGAGGACCCTGGGACCCATGGCCCACATACCTGAAACATAAGCTGTAAAGGAATAACTGTAAGGTCAAATCATAACTGGTAGCAGCGCGCAGGTAACAAGAGTAAATAATTTAACAGAAATGTTGGGAAATAGAGCTCATAAGGAATGGAGATAATAGAAGTTTGAGGACAGCATTACAAAAACAATATCAATTTTTGTATTTTTCTAAAAAAATTTACATTTTTATAATTTTAATAAAATGAATAAAACTTATAAAATATTTTGAAAAATATTTTATAAGTTTTATTTACTTTTTATATAAATTTTATGAGAGTAAAGAAGAAAAAATAAAAGCATGAGGAAGAGTTGTTAGCGAATAACAAGAGGGTGTAGCATGTAGCCATAAAATCTTGAATTTCTGTAGCTGGAATCATCTCAAGATGTGAAATATCTCTGTCTTAACTCTTTATCTATCGACGGTACTTATAAGTATAGTTAAAATTACTTATTGTAAAATTCTTTTAATACGTCAACTAGTTGTAATACTGTTTAGAATGAGTTACAGATATATTACTTTATATTGTTCTAAAAAAATTATTAGTTACACAAAATAAAAATATTTTTAAAAGGATGATTTCTTTTGCCTTTGTATGTTTTCAACTTTCTTGGAGCTGAGGGAGCGGGATGGGGATTTTTCAATTCGGAAATATTTCTATATTTATATTGCAAGAACATCATATTTGTACATTTTATAATTTTACAAAATACTAAGAAAGGGATTTAAAATAAAAGATTTGAGTGGGGTTATAAATATTGCACAAAATCCCTATAAATTCAAATTTAATTAATACTTCTAAATCCTTCAATCCTTCTAAAATCCTTGAAAAATTTATTAAATGACTCTGTAAATCTTTTAATTTAGTTTAAACAATTTACGTAAAATGCTTTAGAATGTAAAATTTTGATGAATTCATAATTCGGTAGATAAAGGGTTAAGGTAAAATAAGGCATAAAAAATAATTAAATAAGGCAAAATTTGTTTTCCTTTATTACTGGTGCCAAAAAATTTCTTTTCGAAGAAAGATGATGTCTTCGCAGTGGCGACAACGAAATGTAAAGGTTTAATTCAATTACAAAGATGAAACGGTATGCTTTGTTTAAAATATACCCTTTCTTGTTTTTTTTTTTTTTTTTTTTTTAGATGCATTTTAATTTATTGTTCGAATAATGTATAAGAAACCTATACTAATATTATTATAACTTAAAAATAGAATAAGATTCTAATTTTCCTTTACCGTGAAAAAAACTTCAGATTGATAAAATATTATCTTTGTTTACAAAAGAACTTTTTGTAGCCGAAAGTTTTGTCTTCCACCGGTAGAAAAATAAAACCGATATCAAAACTTTTTTTTTTCATTATCTTGATGCATCAAGTACTTCAACTTACACCCTTCTGCTTTTCTTTATTCTGAAGCAAGATTCCAGGAGAAATAATGAGTTCTCAAAATCTGGAGAATGCGTATAATCACTTTACTTCAGTCCTAGATATCCATGTCACATCTAATAAAGATGAAGTTCAGAAAATTAAATTTTATCCGGTCGGCACCACTTTTTAATAAGAAATTTCATTGAAGTACACAATTTCAAAAATGGTCCGATTAAATAAGGTAAAATTTACTTTACTTATTACTGGTGCCGAAAACAAATTTTGCAATGAAAAATTATGTCGCAGCAGGACGACATAATGCAAAGCTTTAACCCTTTGGTTACGGGGTTGGGACATACGTCGTCCCAAAGACTATCAATATTTTTTATTCTCACCACTTTTTGTAAACTACTCTCATCCAATATACTTAGAACAGAATAAATTCAACAGAAATTTTCCACAAAGAAATTTATTTGTAAATTGTGGTACGAATCAATAAAAAAATAGTGGCTGTCCTAGCCCGTAATCAAAAGGTTAATTCAATTACAAAGATGAAGCGGATATGTTTTACTTAAAAAATATATTTTCTTGCACTATTTTCTGATTCATTCAAATTTATTCTTCGTATAATAATATAAGAAACTTATACTAATATTATTATAATAAAAGAACAGAATAAGATTCTAATTTTCATTTTCCGTGATAAAAACTACAAATATCATATTTGTTTACAAAGGAACTTTTTGTAGCCGAAAGTTTTCTCTTCCACCGCTAGAAAAATAAAACCAGTATCAAAACTTTTTTTTTTCATGATCGTGATGCATCAAGTACTTCAACTTACACTCTTCTGTTTTTCTTTATTCTGAAGCAGGATTCCAGGGGAACAATGAGTTTTCAAAAACTGGAGAATGCGTATAATCACTTACTTCAGTCCTGGATATCCATGTCACATCTAATAAAGATGAAGTTCAGAAAATGCAAAACAAAATACAACGCTTCTTTTGAGATTGCTTATCGAACTGTGAACGTGGTTATGTTCACAACGTCCGGCATTCTCTTCCACGCTTTTCTGAGTTTTTTATTTGATCGCCATTGTTAGCAAATCGGCTGTTATTTTAGTGAAGTTGAGTGGTATTAGGAATCTGAATCATACGCTTAGAATCTTCCATGTAATTCTTATTTATTAAAAGTTCGTGTATAAATTAAAATTAAGTTTTCTAATATTAATATGCGTTCTCACGCAAGCATACCTTTATTTTTTATTTTTTACAGAATATGCTTTTATTGTCACTTTTTTATTCGACATAAATGTTTGCTACTTACAATTGCAGAAAAATATCTTACCATCCAAGATAAAAATCCTTCTCATCCAGTGAAAAAAAAAAAAAAAAAACCAACTAATATAGAAATTTTGAAAATTAATAAAGAATTTAATATTTATAGGTTAATTGACTATTACTGAAAGATGCGACACTGTGAAATTTTATAGTTTTCTATTTCCTTATTAATTTACAAGAAAGTTTATGAAAAGTTTGGACTTCCGATTTTCAAAGAATTTATATGTTTTAGAAGGAATTGAATGCATTTTGACTTTTAAAAAAATGTCCATTTATGTGTATGTGTATCTGCTTGTTTAAGTATCGCATTAAATATTTATATAATTACATAAAAATGCAGTTAAATAACAGCATTTTTTGTGGTGGAAGAGGAGTGCATGCAAAAACAGAGCTATATATCTGAACAACTATTATAAACAGTAGACATTATTCTGAAGCCCAGTGTCGTGGTGACCAGCCCACCCCTCTGCCACGTTACAGACCTTGAGTTCGACTCCCAGCTGCGCAAGGTTCACTTAAACTTTTATCTCGGGGTCGAAAAAATGAGTAGTACCCAGCCTGCTTGGTGAACTAACCATCAAGAATCTTTCGTTAGACATACTACCTGACTGGGACATACACCACACAGCACAAGATCAAGTAAAGAGGGTTGATCACTTGTAAGCCTTGAATCTTTGTAAGTCATATAACCACCTGTTTCATTTTTTTTTTCTAGCTTTTATTGACAGCCGTTATAACGTATTTATTCTTAGCCATACACTACATAAGTAATATTTTCTGCTCTTATAGTAATTTGTTGCAGACACATTTTTGCGCAAAACACATTTTACACAAAAGCGGTTCGTTGCGATTACATAATTGCATTACATAATACACAGAATGGCACATATTTTTCTACGTAGCGTTAAAGGCAATGAATACACTTGCTACAAATTCTACAAATTTCTGATTTTTTTTCTTCAAGCTGTTTTCTGAAAGAACTCTAAACAGAAAGTCATATTGAAGATAGTAGAAGTTTTGTCCATAATTCCAAGCTTGGATTTCCAATTACAATTACAAAATAGTATTTACAGGTATACTATCTCTCGATTTTACGAAAATATATTAACAAATCAAAAACCTTCATTTTTGTGAAAAAAATGAAGATCAAAATATAGATCATAAAATCCCCCCAAGCTTTTTCAATCTCTTCCCCCACTATTTTCTGGCATTAATTTTTAATAACCATGATGCTAACCGTTTTCTGAAAAGACTATAAACAGAAAGTCATTTCAGAGATCAGTAGAGGTTTTGACTTTAATTCCAAGTTCGTTTTTCCAATTAAAATTTAATAGTAGCCTTTTCCAGGCATACTTTCCCTTGACTTTACGAAGAAGTACTAACAAATCAGAAACCTGCATTTTCGTGAAAACACAATTGTCAAAATACAGATCGCAAAATCCCCTAAAAAATATTCTATCCTTGCCACAACTATTTTATTTGCATCGAATTTTCAACAACCATGATACTATAACAGTCTTCTGAACGGACTCTAAACAGAAAGTCATATCGGACATCAATATAATCTGTGACTTTAAAGTTCGTTTTTCCAATTAAAATTCAAGAGTAGTGTTTTCCAGGCTTATACTTACCTTCGATTTCACAACAAATCAAAAAACTGTATAGTTGTGAAAGCAAATAAAATATGGTAAAATA
Organism: Maratus speculifer; assembly: GCA_964019185.1. Taxonomy (NCBI): domain Eukaryota; kingdom Metazoa; phylum Arthropoda; class Arachnida; order Araneae; family Salticidae; genus Maratus; species Maratus speculifer. Next base: position 96,914,715 of record OZ025303.1, read on the forward strand.
AAAATCTCAAAATTAAAAATGAAACTATTTCAATCTTTTCTCCAACTATTTTATTAAAACGAATTTTGGCACAGATGTCATATACGCACCACATTAGCACGTGTGCATCGAGGTGGCAATTTTATGCCTCATATGGTAACCCAGCCATTGTTGTTTGTTTATTAAAACAGTGTTTATTTACTTTTATTTTCTTTTTTAAAATGATATAAACTGTTTTACTCTTTAATTATTAATTAAACTTTTTTAATTTATTATTATTTCCTTTTTAAAATAATAGAAAACTATTTAAAAATATACATTCAACTGGTCTTTGAAAACGAAGTTTTCGCCAAATTGGCGTTAGAAAATAATCGCGCCAATGCGGTGCGTATATGACATCTGTGCCCGAATTTTTCACAATCGTCATTTTAAGGAGGCTGGTCACTCAGCCCCTCCGAATTCCACTCCATAATGTTAAGTCTATGGTCATTTGACACATTTTTATATTCAAAATATCTCCTCGGGAAATTAATATTTTTAATTTATTTTTTCAGTATTCTTTTTTTAAAGGATACATTTTCCCCCCCTTAGCTTTCAAAATACAGTCGAGTCTCTATATAACGAAATCCACCGTTCCATTAAAAAATTCGTTATATAGAGAAATCCGATGTATAGAGAATGATGTTAAAAATCGTATTTAATGTGTGAAATTTGAACAAATATTATTTCTGATCTTTTGAATTAAGAATTTGAAATGTTTAAAAGTAAATATTAACCTAACATTTTATTTCTTAATTATTTAAACTGTTTCATAAAAGAGAACAGACATTTATTTGAAAGCTTAATGAAAATCAAATAAGGAAGACTTGCATTAATTTCACACGAAGAAATCTGTAATTTTTTGTTGTTTTGATTTTAAAATTGTTACGCTCTCAAAAAATGCTCAAATTTTAGCAAGGAATAAAAAATTGTAGTTAACATTTTCCTCCATTTGAAGGCCTTTCTTATGTGCCTCTCATTGATTCCTCTCTTATACGTGTATCAATCCAGTTGACTCTGTTTTGAGAAGGATGTGGTAAGGTGTGTGGGAGGAGGGATGAATTCGTTGGATTTAAAGAACAAGTAATATAAAAAAAACTCAGTACTGAACGATAAATCAAAAATAAGTGATGGAAAATTGATTCCATATAATTTCGAATCTTTTTTAAAACTGAATAAATTAAGACCAATTTATGAAAAAATTAGTTATATGGAGATAGATATTTCGCTATATAGAGACTGTTTTTAATGTAATCATACGAAAAGGCAACCGTTCCTACTAAAAATTCGTTATATAGAGAAATTCGATGTATGGAGTTTCGTTATAGAGAGACTCGACTGTATTTCTAAAATCTGTGCATAGTTTTATATGAAGTATTAAAATTTTACTTCCAGCTTATCAGTTTTTAAAAGATAAAATATTAAATTGAGCATAAATTTTTGAAATATTTTCTCAGCTAACAAAAAATGTGACATCCTTTATAGAACAGAACATTGAAAAAAAAATTAAATATTAATTTCCCGTGGAGATATTTTGAATATAAGAATGAATATAATAATGCACCACAATTTCATACTATTTAATTGCAGAAATATTTAGACTAAATATATATTAGGAGTATTTTAGCCTAAAAAAAGTGGTGTTTACCCATAATTTCAATTTGTTATACGCAAAAAAAAAAAAAAAAAAAAAAAAAAATCGGTTAAGTGGTTAAATATGCTAAATTAGAGATCGCAAAATTCTAAAACAACTACTACTTCAATCCCTTCTTCAACTACTTTATTGTATCGAATTTTTAACAAGCGTGATACTAACTATCTTCTGAAAGAACTCTAAATAGAAAGTCATATCAGAGATCACTAGAAGTTTTGACCTTAATTCCAAATTTATTTTTGAAATTAAAATTGAATGTTAGATTAATATGTTAATTAATAATTAATATTAGAAATGAAAATTAATATTAGAATCAGAGGTAATTGTGGCCTTAATTCCAATTCGATAGAGACCTTAATTCCAAGTTCGATTCTCCGATTAAATTTCAAGAGTAGTATTTTACAAGTGTATACTTCTTCTCGATTTTACGACAAATCAAAGGGTGGTATAGTTGTGAAATTAAAAATGAAAATAAAGTATGGTAAAATACAGATAACAAAATAAAAAATAAAGGTACTTCAATCCCTTCTCCAAATATTTTATTGCATCGAATATTTAACAACCGCGATACTAACAGTCTTCTGAAAGGACTCTAAATAGAAAGTCATATCGGAGATCAGTAGAAGTTTTGACCTTAATTCCAAGTTCGTTTTTCCAATTAAAATTCAAGAGTGGTATTTTCGAGATGGCGTACCACCTGATCGTGCGAGATCCGGGTACACCGTTGCTCCATTTATTTTTCAACACCGATGCTCTTAAACTTGAACGGCCAGTCGTCAAGTACGCCATTGTGTTCGCGACAATAATGACCATTTTAATGAGGAAGAAAAGGTTGGCGTTATCATGTTTCCGGAAACAGCTTTTGAGATACTATCACCGTTACATTTTTAAAGGTGGTTTTTGTTATGTCTTTTATTTTATATCTGTTTATTCTTTTATTAGGTAAAAATGTCGTTCTTGCCGTTAGAGTGGAGAAGTGCTAATGATACTATTTTGTTAACATGTTTGTCTTTTAGTTTGGCTGATATCGAATGCAGTGTTGTTAATTTGGTGTATTTTTTATTCAAAAATATATTACTATTTCCGCATAGTTGAATTTGCCTTATTAGATTTGTCATAAATAAGACAATTAACAGTGTTGTCACATCTGGTGGATATTTTGATTAGAAATTTTGAATTTACACCAGAAAAATTTTAATAACAATTTTGTTTTAATTTAAGTATAAAATATATATTATTTTATGAACTAAAAATAACTTTACTGGTAAAAATTCGAAATGTAAAAAAAAAAAAAAAAAAAAAAAAGGGCTAGATGCAACGAGATTGGTAACGAACCTCTTCCCTGATTTGATCATACGTCATACGGGCAACATGTTTTTGTCAATCAAGATTTGCCCGAAACCTCAAGATTTTAATTCCTATATGCAACAACGACTCCGGAATTTTAATTTAAAAAATTTCATTTTATTATGCATGTGAAAAATCACTTTTTCTTATTTAAAAATATACCGGTTTGCATTTACAGAAGTCATTCATTTATTTCAACATCTTAGCAACGAAAATGCTTTGTCCGTTAAAGGGTTAAGTGGTTAATACTATTTGGAACTAAAAGTAAATATCTGGAAAAAAATACAGTAAAACCCCGATAATTCGGATTAATTGGGACCGGACCCAATCCGGATTATCCGGAGAATTAGAAAAAAATGAAATAAAACAAAACATACTTACAGAAAATCACCTTTATGTTAAACTTATTGAATATTTACAAACAGTTAAAATGTTCACTTTGCTTAATTCTTCCAAAAAGATTTCAGAAAAAGTTTTTTTTTTATTTAGAATACGACGATGAAAT
>OZ025303.1:96918338-96957598 GCA_964019185.1 Maratus speculifer
ACTTTCTCGACAAATGTCTATAATATAAAAAGTCCTTGTAATTTAACAATTGTTTTAGTTTCAGAGTAGCACATGATTCTCAAATATAATATGATACCAAAAGAGCTACTTTGCATACAGAAATACTTTTCAATCATGCGCGTAACCAGGGATTCCAACTATTTGCTGTAAAAGTCTAAAAAATAAAAAAATCCTCATAAATACCATTTTTATCTTCTTCTATAATCACAAGCATAAAGTTGTGGATTCGAGAAAATTTTTGAATTCCGGTTTTCGATAATTTTAGTGGTCAGAAAACCCCAAAAACATGTTTTTTAAAAATGTCTATCTGTGAATCAGTCTGTCACACTGTCATTCTGTATTTGACAAAAATTTTTGGACGATCTATCTCAAGAACTAATGCACGGAATTTCACAAAACTTTTACATTCAATTAGACCTTGATATAAACTGGATCTGGTTGGTTTTTCGTGTATATCGCCCAACAGATGGTGCTGTGATGTTGCCTTTTTCACTATTTCAACAATAGCTTTATCTTAAGAAATATATTTAGATTTCCATAACAGTTTATATTCTGTTAGTCCTTGATATAATTTGATGTTTACTACTTTGCAAATCCCTCAATAGGTGGCGCTGCCATGTTGTATTATTCATGATTATCACAACAGCTATATTTCAAGATCTAATGCACGAATTTTCATCAAATTTCGGACTTAGTTTGTGGTATATATTAGTGATGTTTAGTTTTGGTGTAAATCCCCCTTCAAGTGGAGCTGCTAAGTTATATTTTTCACGATTTCACAATAGCTATATTTCAAAGACATATGATGAATTTTCAGCAAACTTGAGATTCAATTAGTATCTGATGAAATTGATCATTGCTAGTTTTTGATGTACATCACTCAACAGGTGGTGCAGTTATGCAGAATTTTTTAAATATTTTGCAATAGCTCTATTTCAAAAACTAATGCACGGATTTTTATAAAACTTCAGATTCAGTTAGAAGTTGACGACTAGATTTTAATGTAAACATTTTAACCGTTGGTATTGCTATGTTGCTTCTTTTTTCGAGAAGTATAAACATGAATAAAATAGAAAAAAGTTTTGGGATTGCCACATCTGACTAGCATTCATTAGGATCTAAAATATATACGTATATTGAATTAAAGAAAAAACGTGTATCTATTACTGTCTTTAAAAATTGAGTTTTTTCTTTCTTCTATCTCTACAAGAAGAAAGAATGAAAAATTTCGATTGCCTGTTTTCGATAGATTTATGTTTCAGAAAATCCTGAATACGTTTTTAGAAAATGTCTGTCAGTCACTAATTATTGTCACTAAAAATAACTTTTTATACTTTATCGCCAAAATTACTGTCCTCAATGTCCGTTATTCAGAGGTTAAACATACAAAAACTCAGATTTTGGGAGTGAGGTTTTGTAAACGGATCGTTAAATAGAGGTATACGCTATACGGGTGTGTCCGTTATGGAGGTTTTACAGTAATAATATTTCGAACAAGCCGCAAATAACGGCTTGATTCTAAGATTTATAAAATTATTGAAATTATTGTTCACTAATGTCAAGAATATGTTATATAAATATTTTCATTGTGTTTTTTCTGGTTATAAAATACGCATTAATATTGTATTTAGTGTTTTAAATAAATTTATATTAATAATAAAATTTAGTTAATTAGTGAAAAAAGAATGAGACTTTTAAATCTGCGGCTTGAACTCTGTGCCGTTATAGTAAGAATAATTAGCGACCGCGACTAGGGTAAAAATGGGAATATGTATATAAAATATGAGAGACAGTTGTTTAGGAGTTTCTAAAGCTCCATGATTAAAGCAATCGTTAAAATAGTAAAAAATTAAGTATATATGCAAGCAATGCAACACATGGTCAAGAGTGAAATGACGATATATGTTGAAAAGTGCGAAGTCAACAGATACCAGTTTGATTGACGTGCATGAAGAACCAGTCAAAATATATCTTTTAGTTCGTAAGGAGGAGGGAAAAAACCAGTAAGAAAGAGAAAAGGGAGAAGAAAGGAGAAAAAATTTGCTTGTATGCCGCACGGGATAGAAAAATTTCATTGATCACATCACTCAAAGTTTTTTGATACCTCTAATTTTTACTTTCTTCTATCTTTACAAGAAGAAAGTATTGATTCGTGAAAATTTTCGACCACCGGTTTTCGATGGATTTGCACGTTAGAGAAGGTACTGAACACGATTTGATGATTTTTAGAAAATGTTTGTCTGTCTGTCACTCTGTGAGTCTGTATGTGACAAAAATTTTGTGCGCGCTCTTTCTCAAGAACTAATGCACGGATTTTCATAAAACTTTAGATTAAGTTAGTCCTTAATATATAATGGTTTTAACTATGCTTTGGTGTAAATCGCTGAACAGGTGACGCTGCCATGCTGCATTATTCGCGATTATCGCAATAGCTCTACCTCAAAACTAATGCACGAATTTCTCTAAAACTTCAGATTCAGGTAGACCCTAATATAGATTACTGTTATTTAGTTTTTGGTTGAATCGCTTAACAGATGGCGCTGGTATGCTGCATTTTTTACGATTTCGCAATAGCTGTATCTCAAGAACCAATGCATGGATTTTCATCAAACTTCAGATTGTGTTAATACTTGATAAAATATTGAAGTTGATTAGTTTTTAGTATACATCACCTAACATATAGTGATGTTATGCAGTTTTTTTAAGATTTTGCAATTGCTCTATTGCAGAAACTAATGCACGGACTTTTCTCAAACTTCAGATTAAATTACTACCTCACAAAAGTTGTAGCTGATTAGATTTTGATGTAAACCACCTAACCGGTGGTACTGCTATCCTGCATTTTTTCAGGAAGTATTAACATGCAAAAGATAGAAGAAAGTTTTGGGATTGTCACATCTAACTAGTTTTAATATATATTTTTTAAAATATAAGTTGTCGAAAATGGTCATTTTTTTTCTTTTTTCGTCATTTTAAACAGACCGTGGTTCTTTATTTACTCTAAAATCAATTCAAAAATAGAAAATTGTTTTTGTGCACATTATTATTTTTGAGTTTATTCTTAGCCATTTGCAAAAAACAACATGCAGATATGATTGTTTTTCGCAAAGTTACAAGTGTTTTAATTTTGCACACAAACAATTTTTCGATCCTTTAATAGTCTTTGTCAAAACTTATTTTTCAACGTTTTTAAATTTTTAAAAAGCTTTATGCACCTTAATTTTTGGTCAAAATTCACAAAATTGATAAGGAAAAAGTCTAGATGTTGCTTTCAAAAACAATATGAATGCATAAAAATAGCAACTATAAACTTATATAATATATATAATATATATATACTTATATATATAATATTTCTACAAGAATATTAAAAGTCAGAAAAACAATGTGTATGCAATTTAAATTTGAAAATCATTAAGATATTTAAATTTGGCGAACTGAACACCAATATTTTTTAAAAGAAAATCTCATAGAAGGTTCCTACAGCATTTGTTCTAAAATTAACCTCCAGCTGTGTTTTCTGTTCAATTTGAAGAAAAATGCAAAACAATTTTTTTTCTAAGAAAATATTGATGTTCAGTTGGCGGACCATTTTTCAGCCCTGCGTACTTCAAAAGTACAAAAACGAAACCATTATTAGATCCTTCCTATGTCTGTGGCACAGCCAGTTTATCCGTAAACTATAAAACTCGAAAAGTTCAAACTGGAGTGAGTAACGAACATTATCAACCCACATATTTACATGTGATTAAATTTTCACAAATATATTTGGGAGAAATGTTGGAGGGAGGGGGGGCTAATAAAATTACTTGAAGAAAAATATATTTTCTCTGTATATATCATGTAGGGTATTGTGTGAAAGCTTTCGCAAATAAAAAATACATTTTCTTTTTCTTTTCTTTTCTTTTTCTTTTTTTTTTTTTTTTTTAAGAATTATATTTTCAGAGGTATCGTCGAAAATAAGCACAAAAACATATACCCTCTCTATTCCGAATCTACTAAAATTAAAATTATGAAAAAAATAGAGGTAGTAAACGTTATTTTAGACCTTGCAGGAAAACCATAGCGATTACTTAAGTCACATAGTTTTCGAGAAAAGCACATTTTTCTGTTACACAAAAATTTCCATTTACGAGCATACATCAAAGTTTTTAAAGAAATACGAAGGCACCTATTGTAGCAGAAGTATACAATCATTTGTTGATAATGATTTTCAAAAACAATCGTCGGTAATTAGACGAGATATTAATCCTTAAGCAAGCAGGTGGTTTTGATACATAGTTTTGATATGTGTACCATCTGCTTTTAAAGACTATATAACAATTTCTAACGATGTATATGTGCAATGAAATGTCAGTAGCAGTATAAAAACAATGAACGTCAAATTGTTAAAAACAGACTAATTTAAGTAGAATTAATCACATAAATGCTAAGGGTTTTTCGACTAGTTTCCATTGGTTCCTATTTTCATTTTTGGGGCACCTAATTTTAATTCCTAAATGTTATATTGGCATCATATTAATCATAGGAAAATTTTCCTTTTAAAAATTATGTGAACAAAAGCTTTTGCTTACCTCGAAATTAATTTGTTTATAAATTCTTTTGAATTTTACAAATGGGTCAATCCATTTCAAGTGGTCCAGAAAATATTTTTTTGGTCGCTCGACCATTTTTAAAAAATCTGAAATTTTTTGTACAACAACCCTAACATGACGGAAGTTCAAAATGACCGTTCTTTTAATTTTACTATTTTTTGTTTGTGCATGGCGGCCATCTTTGTTTCATCGTGTGCAGCGATTTTCTCAGATACTAGGATCCACAAAATTGTAAATATCTCGTCTTCTATTTTCCCAATTGAAATGGGGTTTGCAGCATTTTGTTCAGAATAAAATAGGCTAAATACACAATGATAGAAAAATTTTGAAAAATAAATTTTTATAGGTGAAATTTTAGCACAAAATGTACGATTTTTTCCAAAATATATCCGTTTGCAAGAGGAAAATTTTCATGCAAGAGAAATTGTCAACCTTACACAATTTTTTCTACAAATAGGTCAAAAGTACGTGTACTCATACACCATGTCCCAGATCTGGGAGTTTATTTCTCTTTGCGAAAAAAATTCCGAAATTCGTCAAAAATTTCAAAAATCGCACTTTTTAGGCTTTGATATCTCTGGTGGGGCACGAGATAAAAATCTGAAATTTTGGCCTATGATAGTATTGTGTAGTAGCGTTATGTACAAAAAATTTCAAGAAGGAGATTTGACTACAAGCTGAGATATGACATGGAAAATATGTGAAAACAATACTGTCAAACTATTGTAAATCTACTATGTAATTGTTCAACAAGATTGTCAACCTTGCACAATTCTTTCTACAAATAGGTCAGAAGTGTGTGTACTCATACACCAAGTCCCATATCTGGGAAATGATTTCTCTTTCCGAAAAAAATTCCGAAATTCGTCGAAAATTTCAAAAAATCGCACTTTTTAGGCTTTGATATCTCTGGTGAAGCACGAGATAAAAATCTGAAATTCCGGCCTTTGATAGTATTGTGTAGTATTGTTATGTACAAAAAATTTCAAGAAGGAGATTTGACTACAAGCTGAGATACGGTGATTTAAAAAAATGTTAAGAAATGCTATTATGAGTACATTAGGAGAAATGAGATTTGTCTCTTTTATTACAATATTTACACAGAAAATATCGTTTGTTGAAAACAGTTAAATAATAAACATTTAACTTACAACATACTATGTATGCTCAACAAAGAGCTTAACAATATTTACGAGAGATGTTATGAGTTCGACCAGTTACTGTTGTCAGTCCATCAGGCTGTTCTTTCTAAAAATTTTATTTGAAGCCCCCCAAGTCTTGTCATCCCTTGTTAACTTGAATGAAATTCTTTAGGTTTAATAATTGAAGCCATGTCAACTCGATCAGTTGCAATCCATTGTCTATAATTTACTTTTCCTGAAATGTGTTCCGATTAAAATTGTTGCAATAGCATTTCTAGTAGATTTGTTCATCTGGACAAATAGTGTATTGGCTTAGCATACATTCTGAATTGTTTAAATCACACAGAAGCATTTGAAAAAGATATTTGTAATTAACATTTAACTTTGTACCATAAATAATTAATTTAAAATTTTGGAGGTATGAACAATTACATAGTAGGTTACAATAGTTTGGCAGTATTGTTTTCACATATTGTCCATGTCATATCTCAGTTTGTAGTCAAATCTCCTTCTTGAAATTTTTTGTACATAATACTATTACACAATACTATCAAAGGCCAGAATTTCAGATTTTTATCTCGTGCTCCACCAGAGATATCAAAGCCTAAAAAGTGCGATTTTTGAAATTTTCGACGAATTTCGGAATTTTTTTTGCAAAGCGAAATCATTTCCCAGGTCTGGGACTTGGTGTATGAGTTCACGCACTTTTGACCTATTTGTAGAAAAAATTGTGCAAGGTTGACAGTCTTGTTGAACAATTACATAGTAGGTTTACAATAGGTTGGTAGTATTGTTTTCACATATTTTCCATGTCATATCTCAGCTTGTAGTCAAATCTCCTTCTTGAAATGTTTTGTACATAACGCTTCTACACGATACAATCATAGGCTAAAATTTCAGATTTTTATCTCGTGCCCCATCAGAGTTATCAAAGCCTAAAAAGTGCGATTTTTGAAATTTTTGACGAATTTCGGAATTTTTTTCGCAAAGAGAAATTAACTCCCAGATCTGGGACTTGGTGTATGAGTACACACACTTTTGACTTATTTGTAGAAAAAATTGTGTAAGGTTGACAGTTTCCCTTGCATGAAAATTTTCCTCTTGCAAACGGATAGATTTTGGAAAAAATCGTAAACTTTGTGCTAAAATTTCACCTGTAAAAATTTATTTTTCAAAATTTTTCTTCCACTGTATATTTAGCATATTTTATTTTGAACAAAATGCTGCAAACCCCATTTCAATTAGGAAAATAGAAGACGAGATATTTACAATTTTGTGTATCCTAGTATCTGAGAAAATCGCTGCACACGATGAAACAAAGATGGCCACCATGCACAAACAAAAAATAGTAGAATTAAAATAACGGTCATTTTGAACTTCCATCATGTTAGGGTAGTTGTGCAAAAAATTTCAGATTTTTTAAAAATAGTCGAGCGACCAGTGCTGGACCACTTGAAATGGATTGACCCAAATCGAAGCAACTTGCCCCTGAAAGGGTTAAGCAAATAAAAAGTTAAATCGTGAAAATATCTCAAAAAATAAAACAAATAAACCATTTTAAAATTTTTGAAAATTTTCAAAAATATTAAAAATATAATAAGATTGGAAAATTCTTTCAACGTGCTCTATGTACTTATGGATAAATATATACTTCCACAGAATGTCACATCTTTATGACGAAAATTACAAAATAAATAAAAATAATCTCCACCGTTTTCTTAAGTGTCCAGAGTCCCTTTAAATGACATCGCTGTTCCATTTATCTTTCAGCGCTGATGTGGTTGACGATAGATTGCGCTCTTAAACTTGAACAGACACTCATCAGCTATAGCATTGTGTTTGCGACAATAATGACCAATTAAATGAGTATGGCCTTTCAATGAAATAGCTTTTGAGATAGTATCATCATTTCATTTTTATTTTATTTATTTTGGCAATGCTTCTTGTATTATAGTTTTCATTCATTTAGATATGAGTTGACTTACTTGCCGGTATAACGGGTTGAACATTGGACGAACACTAATGACATTAAACTGTTTAATGTGTTTGTATTTTTGTTTGTTTATCTGCGGAGTCGTACAATTCTTTTTAAATACTCTTAAAAAGTTTCTAAAAACTGCTTTTGTAAGTGACGATACGATCTATCATAGCTGCCAACATATTCTCTGTTCTAATACCACTGAGATTTAATAGAATTTTATGACTTTATTAATTGCTCATTTTTGCAATTTAACAAAGCGAAACTTACTACTATTAAATTTTAGTGAATAGAAATAGCTTTCCTAGATTTAGCATTGATAAGAATAGATAAAGTAATACAGATAAGAGATAAGAGTGGGTAAAAAATATACACAAGAGTTGACTTGCCTCATATATTTCACGAGCATTAATAACATTACACTGTCAATATGTTTGCATTCCCGTTTGTTTATCAGCAAAGTCGTACCACTCTTTTAAATGCTCTTAAAAAGTTTCAAAAATTACTTTTGTAAATGACAAAACTTCTGCTTTACATTTATTAATACTATATTTATGACTACATATATTTTTGATGAAAATTAAAAAATAAATAAAAATAATCTCCACCGTCCCCTTAAGTGTCCAAATTCCCTCTGTTCCATTTCTCTTTCAGCGTCGATGTGGTGGGCAATAGATTGTGCTCTTAAACTTGAACAGACACTCATCATCTATAGCATTGTGTTCGCGACAATAATGACCAATTAAATGAGTATGGTCTTTCAGTGAAATAGCTTGTGAGATAGTACCATAATTTCATTTTTATTTATTTATTTATTTATTTTGGCAATGCTTCTTGTTCTATAGTGTACATTCATTTAGATAAGAGTTGACTTACTTGCCGATATAATGGACGAGTATTAATGACATTAAACTGTTTAATGTATTTGTATTCCCGTTTGTTTATCTGCGGAGTCGTACAATTCTTTTTGAATACTCTTAAAAAGTTTCTAAAAATTGCTTTTGTAAGTGACGATACGATCTATTATAGCTGCGAACTTATTCTCTGTTTTAATATCACTGAGATTGAATAGAAGTTTTTGACTTTATTAATTGCTAATTTCGGTAATTTAACTGAGCAAAATTTACTATTAATAATTTATATAATTCTTTTACAGAATCGTTTTATGCCGAATAATACTCACACTATAACCGTTTATTTACTTACTAAAAGATACATTTTTGGGGAAAATTAATGTGGAATTTAAAGAAAAAATCTAAAAAAATAACTATTCAGGGAATAAAAAAAAAATCAGTTCACATATTTGTTTACAATAAAGTTTTAAACGAAAAAAAATCAAGAAAATATCTCAAAAATTAAAACGAATGGATAATTTTGAAGTCCAAAGTCCCTCTAAATGACACCCCTGTTCCATTCATCTTTCAGAGTAGGTAAATAGGTTGTGCTCTTAAACTTGAACAGATAGTCATAAGAAAAAAAATCTATATATCATAGAAAGTTTACATTATTTAAAGCTTTTAGGGAATAACAACTCACTAATGAATCATGTAAATTTTCTTTTTCCATAGAAATGTAGGCTTCCTCCCTATCGTTAATCATACAGCGTTTCACATTGTTAAAACTTTTTATTAAAAGAACTATCTTATTTATTCCTTGTAAATAACTTTAAATATATAATCATCTTAATCATCCTCTCTCAAAGTCTTAAATTTACAGTTCCTCTCGTCTGTCTAGCATATAATAATGTTTAGAATAGTTTAAAATTATTGTTTTAATATATATATATATATATATATATATAAATTCTGCTGCATCTGTTGCTTTCTAGTCACAATAGATAATGAATCATACAATAAATATAATTTGACGCATTTGTTGGTCACTAATAACAACGTATCATACCTTTGAAACTCTTTATTAAAAGAACTATCTTATTTTTTTTCTTATTAATAACTATAAATATATAATCATCTTGATCATCCTCTCTCAAACTCATAAATTTACACTCCCTCTCGCCTGTCTATCATATAATAATGTTTAGAATATGTTAAAATTATTGTTTTAATATTAAAAAAAATTCTGCTCATTTGTTGCTTTTTAGTCACAATAAATAATGTATCATATAATAAAAATATTTTGCCACAGTCGTTATTCACTAATAGCAACGTATCATTTATCTAAATAAACCCATAACCAAAAACACACTTATAAAAAAGAATATATTTAAAATACACTTAAAAATTTATCAACGTTTCATTCGCTTCTGCGAACGTCGTCAAGGTACAATAGAAAGATATTAAATATAATTTAAAGTTTCAAAATATAAACACATACGTCCACGGGCATAGTTGAATTGAGAGTGCGTAAACCTGCTTTTTAATTAATTATGCCAGATTTTATGAATGGATTATGATAAATCATCGTTACAAGCTCGTGGCCCGAGCTTAATCATTGTAATGGACTCTAAAATTTTATTAAGATGTGGATTTTTGTATGGAATTATAATTTCAGCTATAAACCCATTACCTCTCAAACTTTCCCTTTTAATCTGCTCCCCAGCATACAAAGAAGTTTACAACATTTAATTTATTTACATGTATATATACATTAATTCTTAAAGATTTGCTGGAGATTATTATGGAACATAAAATCTTCTCAGCTTTGGTGGATAATACTAATCTCTGTGTCTCCCCGTGTCTCTCTCTTTCTCTTTTTAAAGTTTTGATTATTTACTTTCATTGTTTATTTCATTTCCGTTTTATATATTTTGTTTATATACCTTCTGGATATAGCTTATACGGCGTTTTGAGAATTAATCTTCAAAACTTTACTTGCTAGTCTCAATCAAAAATCAACTATATTTTATTTACATTGGGAACAGGATTATCAATGTAGCCTTCACCTTTTTATAAATAAATTCGGATTCACACCACTCTCTTAAAATGTCAGCCAAAAAATAACTCAAATTGAGCCGAAATACGCTCATCTCACGTTTTGAAAGGCAGCTTCTCATAAAAGAGTTGAAACAAATCAAGTGAGTGAGTTGTTTTTAAACAATTTAAATCAAGCTGAATTATTTAAATAAACAATCTACATCAAGATGAGTAAAGCATTTAAAAAACAACTCATAAAGAATTCAATAAATTACAGCTCTTTCTTGAGAAGCCAAATCCACTCTTTCGTTTTAAGAGTGCAGAAAATAGAAAAAGTATTTTTAGATTTATTTTTATGTCAAACATTTCTCGATTAGTTAAAGTAAATTTTTTTCTTCAAAAATGGCCGGTCTGAAGTCGAAGTTTAAAAATAAATTAGTCGTTGCGGGCCACCGTCATACTTATCCATCGTGGATATGCATAATATATGAAAATAAAACATGTGTAAGCTATTTATAAAATGCATTTCAATTCCAAAACAAAATTTAAACATATATTTAAACATTTTTAATATACTTAGTACTGCTCTATTAATGAATTGCTGATGAACCAATTTGACAAAATATATAAAACGCCAAACTACTCAAGTAGTATCGAATTGCATAAAAGAAATATCCTTCTAACTCCAAAAATAATAATTATATTAACTAACAGTTTACTCAGTCGGATTGAGCGTGTTATTTCCAATTAAAATATATCTTTGAATTGAAATTTGAATGAAATACATGGTTATGAAAATCGAAGAATGCGAAAAACAGGATTACAAATACATTGGCAACTAATAATCCAATCGCCCCCGTTCTTTATGCAAAATTCGTGTTATTTTATGGCCTTTTACGTACATTTCTTAAAATAAATAATTTCGAAAATTTTTATATACCTTTCAGCAGAACGAACTCTTCGAGAGTCCGAAAAAAATAGTTCAGGATAATCGGGGTTATTGATATTAAATAGGCTTCGTCCCATTTTTAGATACTAAGTACAAACAAAATTTTAATTCTCTATCTTAATTTGTTCGGGAGACAGACAGACAGATAGCAATTTTTTTTCTAAAAATGAATTCTGAATATCCAGTATCTAAAATGTGTTAAACAGACAAAAAAAAAATCGTTTTTTAAAACAATTGCAAGATTTACCCTATACTACTTATGATTGTAAAGTAAAATGAGGGGCAAACTGGCAATCCTGATTGGAAATATCATTCCTGACAAGAGTTTCAAAATATAAATTTCTATTTTTATTCGTGTTTTTTATATTCTTCTTGTATTTTTTTTCTATTATATTTCCAATTATTCCATTTTAATAAATACCATTTTAGATAATCAGTTCATGTTATGTTTTTTTCTGTTTATTGGTATCTAGTGACAACTAATAATGAACCATATTAATTATCCATTTGATCACAAAAATTCTATGCTTCTGCCGCACCCTTCTACAAACTGAATTTTAAATCATGAAAGCTCTTAATTTAAACAATTTATAAGCAATATTCTTCGCTCATTAACATAAATAAATAAATAATCATCTTCATAACCCCCTAAACTCTGAAATGTAGGCTTCCTTACTCTGCGGATAGCATACGAAGAAGACTTAAATATCTTAAAATCTTTATTTTAATTTAAAATATCTTCTTATTTATTATTCTTTAATGACAATAATTAGTCAATCGCACAAATTATCCCTTAGCACCGAAATTTTCGCTTTTAAGTTGACCCTACATTCTTCAGCATATAGTTTCGAATCTAAAAAATTCCTAATTTTAAATAAAAGAATCTGTAACTTTTCGATACTCAATAATAATAAAAAATAATAATAGCAATCTAAATAAACCCCAACTCCAAACACTGTACCCCTTTGCCTTCCAGCCTAAAAAGGCTTTTAAAATATTTGAAAAGTTTTAATGAAAAAAATCATCTTCTATATTTTTTTTTCTAGTGACAACAAATAATCAATCATGTAAATTGCTCCCTATCCTCAAAATTTCTGCTTCCTAGCCTCCAGCATACAAAGTTTCAAATCTTTAAAATATATGTTACTTACTGATAAATTTAAATAAATAATCACCTAAATTATTCTGCCTCCGAATTTTCCAAATTTATGTTCCCCCAGGATATAAAGAAGTTAAAAATATTTTTAAATCTTTATTTTTATATTTAAAAAATACTTCTGCTCTGTTTATTAAGCTCTGCTATGAAATAATCATCAATTATTTACTTTTTCATTGGTTCGAAAATCTTTCTTCTTCTTTGCGTCCTACCATAATGTTACAAATTCTTCATACACTTTAGTTTGAAAGTTTAGTTACTTTAGTTAAAAAAATTGCAACATTTATTTCAGACCAAAATTAATACATGAATAATTATCTAAACTATCTCTATCATACCATAATTTACACTTTCCCTTCTTCGTTCATACAAATAAGTTTAAAATCTATTAGTTTTTTATATTTATGTATAAAATATTATTTTAGCGATTTGTTGCTCTGTAATAACAATAAATAAATAAATAAATAAATAATCATATAAATTATCCACTTGGTCCTGAAATTCCCATCCTTCCCTCTACAGTATATACAATTTAACCATTTACCTATTGACAGTGCTTATAAGTACCATAAAAAATAACTTATTATAAAATTCATTCAATACATCGATTAGTTGTAATGCAGTTTAGAATGAGTTATAGATACTTACTTTATCCTGTTCCATAAACATTATTGGTTATACAAACCAAAAATATTTTTAAAAGGGTGTTTTCTTTTGCTTTTGCATCTTTTCAACTTTCTTGGCATTAGAGGTGGAGGGGGTGATTTTTCACTTCGAAATTATTTCTGTATTCATATTGTAAGAATACCATATTTGAACATTTTCTACAAAATACTAAGAAAAAAATTTAAAACAAAACAATTGAGTGGGATTATAAATATTACACAAAATCTCTATAAATTCAAATTTAATTAATCCTTCAATATTTCTAAAATCCTTCTAAAATTTATTAAATTATTGCGTAAATCTTCTAATGTAGTTTAAACAATTCAAGAAAAATGCTTTGAAAGATAAAATTTTCATTAATTCATAATTCAGTCGATAAAGGGTTAAAATTTTTAATATTATTTATTAACATACGAAGTGTAATTCGTTGGTACCTAATAAGAATAAATAAATCATCAAATATGTAAAATTTGCCTTCTTTCCAAAGCTTACAGAATAAAATCTGGCTCTGTAGGCTGTCCTATAGAAGCTGGACTGGTAGATCCTGTAACTTCTGCCTTAATGCACCTATTAAGGCGCAACACTAGTCACAGAAAAATACCTGGGTGATAATATAAAATCTATGGGAGCGTTCTTTTCAAATATCTCGCTCAAATTTTAATATTTTTACATGATTTATGATGAAGAATAGCTGAGGACGATCCACAACCGGCCTGGATTTTATTTTTTCAATTTTGGTTTCAGATTATAAAAAAAAAAAAAAAAAAAAAAAAAACTTTAAATTTCAAAGCCGGTTTAAACTTGTTCTGAAATTGAGACTATCATAATATAAACAAGTTGGAAATTGCATGTGAAGCGTAGCAAATGAGGTGCGTTCGTACGATAACGAAGTTTTAAAAATATCACTCTCATATATCAATCTCATCTCGTAAATAATTACAATTAAAATGCGCACCAAACAATGTTCTCCCTATACCATTATGCAATGGAATACTTTTGTGTGGCCTTGTATATCAATGACAAATAGTCTTTGTACCACAGATTAAGCAAAATGTATATTATAATACAGTAAAACCTCCATAACGGACACTCCCGAATAGCGGACACCTCTATTTAACGGACAGTTTTCAAATCCACACTCCCAAAACTTTATTTTTTGTATGTTTAACCTCTGAATAACGGACATTCCGAATAGCGGACAGTAATTTTGGTAAAAAAGAATAAAAAATTATTTTTTAATGAGGGGAAAAAATCCTATAAATTTATCAAAAGCAATGTATCACAAATTTTGTGATCATAGATAAATGTGGGGATAAGCTGGAGAAAATCCTCTCTCCCCCCTACATGTATCCTTACAACCCCCCCCCCCACACACACACACACACCACCACCACCTTCGGATGATTGGAGATTGTATGCTTTTACAAAACAGAAAAATACAATAAACAATTATTATTTTTTTTTTTTTTAGAAAAAGATTATTTAAAAGGATTAAAACTACTGACAGAGTTAAAACTTTACATTGAAAAACAAATTACATGTAATCGCAAGTAAAAACATACTTTTGTAACATTTTTTTTTTTTTTTTTTTTTTTTTTTTTTTTTAAGAATGTAATAAGCAAAGGATAAAGGTATGCATAATTTTATTTCAGTTTTATTGTTTTAAAAATTATTTTAATTTCTGGTTTAACCATATAATAGAGGTTTTAGGACATTTTTAAATCGACTAATGAAACATTAAGCATTCATTAGCAATTTTTCTATCGCTTTTGTTTTCCCAATAGCGGATACCTCCGAATAGCGGACAATTTTTGCGCTCCCAAGATGTCCGTTATTTAGAGGTTTTACTGTATCTATTTTATAGCTGTATATGTGTATATCAATTTTATTACGTTCGAATGAGTGTAACACCATTAAAATGCATTTGAAACATTATCCCCCATTAACCGTAATGTAACGGAATACTTTTGATTGTCCCTGTAATTGAACTATGCATCCAATTTTGATAAAATTTGAAATAACTTGACAAAATTATGTAATAATTATGTATTTAAAATTTCAAACGATTAAAATGCATTCGAAACTTTTTTCCCCATCGACCGTAATGTAACGGAATCCTTTTGATTGTCTCTGTAATTGATCTATGCATCCGATTTTCTTAAAATTTGAAATGACTCGACAAAATTATGTAATAATAATATATTTTAAATTTCAAACGATTCGGTTGGGTAGTTTTTGCGTTGTTATATGCGGACGGACAGACAGACGGACGGACTGAACGACAACAATAGGTGCTACGTATATACATAATTACGAACGCACTTAAAAATATATAAGCAAAATCAAAAAAATAAAAGCTTGCCCGGTTGTAGATCGTCCTCAGCTCTCCTATGCAAAAAAATCATGTAAAAATATTAAAATATGAGCGAGATATTTGAAAAGAACGCCCCCATAGACTTTACATTATCATCCGGGTCTTTTTCAATCAGTAGTGTGGGCTCTTAAATAGGCTTCATAGGTATGACAACCTTGAACATTGAAAATTTATGTCCCCACGAATCACGTAAAGAATAAAGGAATAATAAAATAACTCTTTTGGTGTAAAGCTTTCGTTTACTAATTAAAATGTATTACACGATAATTGCGTGTGAACAGAAGCTTCCTTCTGCAATCTTTTGTTTGTGTGCAACCATGTATACTAAAGTATCGATGAAAACACTAAACTATTTAACATACAAGAATGCTTAAGATAAAATAATGGATGTAATTATAATAAATGGCGGTTGAAAACAATTACAAAAACAAAAAAAGAATCAAAAAACAAAATAAATTCTTATGGTTGATGAATGGGGCTTTTTTTTTTATATTTGTAAATGTAAATCAAACTTGGGTTTCGGTAATTGAAATTTACAAATTATCACTGAAAAAAATCCTACAAAATATCGGATCAAGCTTTTTAACACATTCGCTGCCGCTTACGTAAAGATGTGGTGATAGTTAATGCCGCACTGTAGAAGTGGGTTTTCCCAATAGACGATTTACTTCTTATAATAAAGAATCAGTGAAAGATTTTCCCGCGCCAGCGCGTGACTGGTTATTGGACATAACACTACATCACGCGCTGGCGCGTGGGTGGCCCCTTAACGTTGGCACCATATTACGCGATGGCGCGTGAGCGGCAGCGAATGTGTTAAAATTCAATAACAAATATATTGTAATAACAAAGTTTGCCATTTCAACCTCCAATTTCACATGGAAAAATTGACATCTGACCGAATCTTTTGAAAAAGAATTTTTACTGTAAGATATCAAAAAACTGTTTGACATTAAATAAATGGTACAAATTGTTCAAATTTGGCTCTCGAAAAGTATGGAAAAAAAAAAAAAAACAAATCCGTTGTTTTGGGGGAAAAACATAAAAAAAATGTTTTATACCACTTTTTCGTATCATTTATAAAGCTATTTCATTTTCGATTTAAAAAACCAGTTACAAACTGGTGATGGCGTTCTTTCGATCATAAATATGATGACAACTAGGGAAAAATTGCAGCAGAATATATTCAAACAAAGCATTACGCAAGGAGAAATCGGGTAAAGAAACAAATCTAGTTCCTATTTCAGAAGAAATTCTAAATAACATAATTCCTACAAAGCAATCAAGAAGCATTTCGAAATATTTTCTTTCAAAAGCCAAATGGAATATCAGTACTTTTTTACAAAAAAAAAAAAAAAAAAAAAAAAAAAAGAATCTAGTTTAAATCTGCAGAATTTCGTCTCATTTAAAGAGATTTTCTATAAGAAAATACTGGTAGCGAATAATTTCCTGGATTGAAAATACCAGCATCTGTACGAAGTTTATCTTATCTCCAATATATTACTGAGATCTTCTAAATATTATTGATATTTAATCATTAAATATTATAGAAAACCTCACCATTGAGCACTATCTTCACTGACTTGTGCAAAGTATCAGTAACATTTGTTTATGATCTATATCACACATATATTATATGCATTGTTTCACTTTTCCTCCAAAATCTCAAAGGATGGCACTTTTAAAATGATATATGGTTTCCATTTACTATGGTAATTTTTGAATTAACAGAAAAAGGCCGGAAATTGTACACGAGATTTATAAAAATATTTTACACCATAATTTTTATTTAAAACTATTTATAACATACTTTACTTCCGCCCCTCCTTTGTGCCTTTTAAGTTTATTTTATAAAAAAATGTTTTAGTTCAAACCGAAATACATTCATATAACAGCAGTTAAATAAACGACCTCTCACGGTCATTCTAAAGTTAAGCACAACTCCTTCACATTTAAAGATGGATTTTATATTGTTGCTATTATCTGTAGTAAAATAAGGAAAAAAATCTAGTTAACCAGTTTTGCGTATAAAGATGGTATAATTTTTTTAACTTAGCATTTGAAAAATTACTTGAAGGACTATTTTATAAAACAATGTTATTTCGCACCTGAACACTTTCCAAATTTATGTTACTTGTTTATCTTCAATAGGTAACAAATAAAGTAATATCAACATTTTTGAGAAATTATGTATACTCAACTGGTTTACTGATTAATATGCAGTAAAATATCTAATATGAATGCTGAAAAAAATTCAAATTGCAAAATATAAACCGTATGAATGTCGCAAGAGCAGTTTATCTAGATACGTATCAAATTTATTTTGCAGATATTTCTGTAAACTTTATTTTCCCACGATCTTACCATGAACTTAACTACCTATACTGAGAACAAGAGCAGTAGTTAGTAAATTATTGAAATTTATATTAACGTAGCAATTTGAATGCAATTTGTTTATCGTTATTTATGGAAGAACGAGTTTTGATAAAAATAGGTAGATATCGAGAATTTTAAATTATAAATAGATATTTCGTTAAAAAGAGGTAAATTATTTTAAATTGTAGATAGCAATCGGGGGTTTAGAGTACTGAAACATCATCATCAGTGTTAGTTCAAATGTATGAAATAAAAGTGCATGGAAATATTAAAGGGAAACTAAAAGAAAATAGCTTACAGTTAAATGACAAAAATGGAAAGGCGTTGAGAATCACTGGAGTTTAGTAACCTCGGCATTTATGATATGTTGAACGAGATGAAAGAGAAGGCAATAGTATTAACCCTTTAATTGTCGCATTAAATTGTAGTTTAAAAATTCAAATTCATTATTCCCACCACTTTTTTGAAATAGAAAAATAATCATCTTATTTAATGGCCAAGTAAAATGATATCAGAATAAAACCAATTACACTATTTTATAAAACTGGTGGGAATCAAACATTTTTGAATAAAAGCCGTGAAGCTTGTAGCCCGTGAATGTCTTGGGCACAACGATTAAGTGGTTAACCCTTCGCAGCACGATATTTTTTTCTATTTTTATGAAAAAAAATAATAGAAATCTGTACTTTGGTCTAATAATAGCAAAAATAGTAAAAAAAAATGTAATTCTCAAATTTTCAACTAAAATTTGAAATTTTACGGCGTGTGCCTTATATTGAAAGTTAGGATTTTTAAATATTGTATTGCTATATATTACCATCTAATGGGCAGTAAGATATGAAGTGTTTTACTCATATAATCCATCATATGAGGAAATCTGTAATCTGACGACATTATTTAGCGTTAATAGATGTATTTAGACACGTCAAAATCCTAAATTACTTTGAAACCGGTGAGATCGAAAGAAAAAGGCCGCCGAATTGACAGTTCTATAGGAAAAAGTTTAAACTCCAATTAGTCTCTTTTTTCCTTTTTTTCAATTTGTTTGTAAATTTATTATTATTATTATTATTATTATTATTATTATTATTATTATTATTAATATTTTTAGTTTTTTCATATGTGTTATACACTATTTGACGCATTAAGTTATGAAATAAAACTATAAAATAAAATAAATTAACATTTTTTTAACTGTTTCAAAATCAGATAATCTAAAATATACTGATATAAAATACAGGGTGTCCAGTAAACGACTGACCCATTTTGAATCTAAATAACAAAAAAACGGTTTTAAATAAAAATGCGCGGCTTGCTGTATTGTTATTAGAAGATCAGTAAATTTTAAAACATGCACTTTGTTAATATAATATAATAATATTTAAAATAATATCTCAGTCTCAGGATTGAGGAAGTTAGTAATAATAGACATTGTTCAATAAAAATTATATTATTTTAAATCTCTTTCCAACGAACATGCCCTTTTTCTGAAGCTGAGTCGAGTGTCGATTCAACATATTGATTTTGATTCGACATCATATAGTGTCAAATTCAGCCGAAAAGCTCATACATATGAAATCTAGAATCATGTCTGTATTCAAACAGCCTGTTTCCGCCAGCGCCATATTTTGGCTGAAATTCGAACTATAGTAACAAAGTGCATGTTTAAAAATTTATTGATTTTCTAATAACAATGCAGCAAACCGCGCATTATTATCTCAAACCGTTTTCTTGTTATTTACATTCAAAATGGGTCAGTTATTTACTGGACACCCTGTACAAAAGTGTCTAGAGATATGTATTAAAATTTCAGACATAGGGTGTCAATATTGAAGAAACATATATTTGTTACATTATATAAAAAGTTTCGTATTAAATGAAACGCTTTAGAATTAATAACAAAACGCGATATTTATTATTAATACTGCAAAAAAATATAATTTCAGTCAATCAATTACAAAACGTGGTCAAAGATCTGAAATCCCATCATGACTGATTCAAAAGAAAACCTTACAAAAACAATGCGCAACTGATAATTTTGTAGGATGTTAGTCATCTTTTACTTTTGACAACGATAGTTATCCCGTTGTCTCATCCCCCCCCCCCCCAAAAAAAAATGACAAGAAAATAAGCTACTTTCTGTAGGTGTGAAAGTTATTGCACATCCATTACTCGTGTCTAAATTTTTGAAAAATTGATTATTGAAAATAATCATATACTATTATTGAATATCACAAATTATTGTTATTAGTTTAGCATGTATTTGGATAGATTTTCGTTTTTTTTATAAGAATAAGTTATTAGCCGAATACATTCAAGGTAACCATAAAAAAAACCCTGTTATATGAATTTCTAGCGGTCCAACCTCTCAACTAATCGAAAGAAAAATTTAGATATACCTATATGAAAGTATACGCTCAAGATCGTCACCATTTAAAACAATAGAGCTCTCACAGTTACGATTATTATGAAAATAATTCAAAAATTTCGAACCGCGACACCATTTTTTTTATTCACAAATTCATCAGCGCATTGAAAAATCATAAACTGCGTCGGAATGATGCATTTACGATGAAAAATTCCGACGTAAAACACTTGCAAAAAGGATCATTGTAAAGGACCGACGGCAATATTTTTCAGTAGCCGATTTTTTTTTCCACTTGTGAATTGAGTAATGTTGTAAGATTTGATTTAAAATGTATTTTATTGTTGTGTTTATGTACACAAAGCGAAAATAAAAATGTAATCATTTGTTTTAGAGTGCTAAATTTTACATTGCATATTAGGATTGAATGCCACGATATTCTACTGGCATTTTTACTAATACATGAGTCGTTTGAACATCATTTATGGTTTTTAGGTGCGTTCGTAATTATATAAATACATAGCACCTATTGTTGTCGCTCAGTCCGTCCATCTGTCTGTCTGTCCGTCTGCCTGTCTGTCTGTCTGTCTGTCCGTCCGCATATAACAACGCAAAAACTACCGAACCGAATCGATTGAAATTTAAAATACATAATTATACCATAATTTTGTCGAGTCATTTCAAATTTTATGAAAATTGGATGGATAGATCAATTACAGGGACAATCAAAAGGATTCCGTTACATTACGGTCAATGGGGAAAAAAGTTTCAAATGCATTTTAATCGTTTGAAATTTAAAACATATAATTATTAGGTAATTTTATCGAGTCGTCTCAAATGTTATGAAAGTCGGATGCATAGATCATTTACAGCGACAATGAAAGGTATTCCATTACATTACGGTCAATGGGAAAAAGGTTTCAAATGCATTTTTATGATGTTACACTCATTCGAACATAATAAAATTGGCATGAATCTATGAAATATGTACTAAAATATGCATTCTGTACAATCTGTGATGTAAAGAATTTTTATTATTAAATTACAGGGTCACACAAAAGTATTCCACTACATAATGCTACACGGAGAAACATTGTTTGGGGCGTGTTTTAATTATAGTCAACTATTTCACATTTTATGAATAAGATATACGTTGCTGAGGTGTAATAAAAATTTCTTCCTGCATATTTATAGAAACGCAAAGATTTCGACTACTATACTGTATCCGAAGTACGCTCTACTATATCAGCAAGATCTGAATATTTTTAAAACTTCGTTATCGTACGAACGCACCTCATTTGCTTCATTCACGTGCAATTTCCAACTTGTTCAATGTGTGGATGAATTTGCGCAGGGAAAAAATCGGTATTGTCATTCGAAAATTTTGAAAAAAAAAAAATCCCTGTAATAGCTGTATCATACGGACTCCCTTTCGCAGAACTCTTCCCCCTATACACCGTTGCAGACAGCAAAAGTTGCGTGACCTTGGTGAAGGGGAGAATTTTACTCACTATAGAGCTCATCAGTGTGACGTCACAGACAACTCAACCCCGCATTTCCATGGCAACACGGTCAATATAAACCGAGAGAATTTAGAATGTGCTAGAGGTGCACTATATACCATCAAAAAAGTTTTCAATATAAAATCAGATATCGTTCAAAGGCTGAATTCATTGAACTGGGTAAAGTTTTAAAAGCGATCCACAAGTGTTTGGGACGAATTGTAACTTGTTTAAATCAGTTTCAGGGTTGAATTTTTAGCTTCCCAATAAAACAACACATTTCATCTCTATCTTTTCTGAACTTTGCGGCTTGTTTTGACCCAATTTCTGGAGTTGTGACGTCACCACTGATGAGCTTTATTCTTGCTCACCGAGCGTTTCCGGCATAGCATGGAAATGTTGGCGATTCATTCAGCGCTGATCAGCTGACCAATAGGAGTGGAGCAAGTAATTAAATAACTCCGCGAGAAGTTTCAAAAACCTGTATACCGAACACGCAGAAAGATGGACGATCATGTTTTGTAAAATGTTTGCTTTATTATCGTTCCCCGTGTGATATAGCTATAACCCTAACCGTAAAAGCTCTGTTGATTCAAATCATCACGATCTCGAGCTCATACCTTGAAATAAATAAATCTGAAAATTCCTTTCAATCGGTTGAGCGGTTTGGTCGCTAGGGGCACATATAGCGGGGAAGTTTTTCTTAATGACCACACACAGTTTTGCAAAAATATTAAATTATCACTAAAATAAGTGCTTCAACACTTGCTCATCCTATTTGCAAATATGAAGCTAACATGCTGTTTAATACTGCACTAGTTATACACACTCGAATTTTTCATCCTACTATTAGCATAAAATGAAGCTATTACAACAGTTTAATGATAGTCCCTAGTAATTACAGTGTGAATATTCACTAATTTAGGTTTCTGTGTGAGAGAAAATATGAGTCCCCCGTATAATTCACTTCTACCTACGGCCCTGGATGTAATACTATAAATTAAAACAGACTACGTCAAATAAAAATTCATATTTAACACAAACGAAGTGCTTTAGAGTCAAAAACGGAATAGAATATTCATTAAAGTATCTATTACGAGAAACATAATTTTAGTCTATTAGCTATAAAAGTGGTCAAATGTTTGAAATCCCATCATGAATAATTCATCCGAAAAGACTAAAGTAACAAATCATTATTAATTCCCTCATATGTGTTATACACTATTTTGGCGTATTAAGTTATGAAATAATACAGTAAATTAAAATAAATTAACATTTTTTAAACTGCTTTAAATTGAGCTGATTTAAAATATACTTAGTACAAAAGTGTCTAGAGATATGCAATAGAATTTCGGACATAGGGTGTTAACATTGAAGAAACATATCTTTGTTGCTTTTTATAAAAAGGTTCGTATTAAACGAAGCACTTTAGAATTAACATGATTGCAAATATTATGACTGCAATTTTATAATTGCAAATTATAAAATTTACAGTAAATTTTATGACTGCAAACAGCCGTAATGCGTGGATTAAATGTGACAAATTTTTCAGTTAAATTTTGGTCTAAAAAGTCGGAAGAGTTGGCCACTAAGTGGTTTTAATCATCTCTTAATTTTATTATTACTAATGTTATCATTATTGTTAATGTTATTATTTATATTATTTGTCTCGTGTTCTTATATGTCATATATTGACAAATAAAGAGAAGATGTAAGACTATAAATTAAAATAAACTAGAATTTCTTAATCTGTTTTAAAATCATCTGGTCTAAATATAATTTAATAATTGACAAATTTTATAAGTATAAATAAGTCTAGATATAAGGAACTCAGAAACCAAGGGATACAAGTGACAAAAAATTCGATTTGGAATAAATTGAGTCCAAAGATATTTGACGTGAAATTTCAAACATCAATAATAATTGACTGAATTGATATAGAAAACTGCCGCTTGTTTCATTCTATTTTTTGAAATCTTATTTCACTAACTGTGAAAAAAAAAGTAGACTACTATTTTCTTTAAATTTATAATTAATCAATATTGATTATTATTCTGCAAAAGTGGTTGATCTCTAGAACCAGCACATAATTCAAGAATCGCTTATATTACTTTACATGATAAGGAAAAAGCATATTTTAAGGTCGTCTGTGCACTTAGTTCAATTTTTTCAATTTTATCATTCGAACCCCTTGGCTTCTTAAGTCCTCATATATATTCATAGAGATTCAGTAAAGTATTGTCAGTACTGAAAAAACACAATTCGATTGCGCCAAATAAATACTGATAGGGGACGGTGGACGTTATTATTATTTTTTTTTTTTTAATCTTCATCATAGCAATATGGAATTTTCTGCATATATGCATTTCACCAAAAGAATATAGAACACCTTCAAAAAAAATTCCAATCTTATTAGAATTTTTAATTTCTTATTAGATTTAGTATTTAATCTCTTGAATAGTCAATATTTTACAGATTTTTTTTTTCTAAATTCCATATCGATTTTCATCAAAATTTTGCCTTTTAATAAGTAAAAAATCAAATTTGACTATATTAATGAAGACAAATTTTAATGAGCTTACACAATTTCTTTCTAAACAATATCGGGATACTTCCTTATCAGTTTCATAAATATTGATCAAAACTTACGTCGCAAGGAGCATTTCAAAAATCTAAAAACGCTGAAAAATTAGTTTTGAGAAAAACAGCTTTAAAGTATATAAATACATTTACTTTTATTATTTATAGCATAGGTTCCCAACGATTTGGGATGTTGGGACCCTATCGTCACCGTCCCCCAGTGGGCGCTGGAGTCTTCCAGGGGGGCGGTAGCGAGTCTAGAGGATAATGGGGGGCGCTAGGACAGTCGAGGGGGGCGATCATGGCATACCTACTTATTTAGGAACTAATATAATGAAAATAGTTGCTCTCTTCTACATTTCTCAGTCCGAGACAAAAACCTTTACTGCACCTTTAAAGGGAAATCTATACAGACGAACCTAAATCTGAGGGGGGGGGGGGAGGATTCAATTTATTTTACTAATGTCAAAAAATAGCCGTGGAACTAGAAGAAAGGCTATGACGAATTAAAAAACATTATGAATTTGTGGAGTAAAAAATTCGCGATTATTGGTTGGCTAAAAGTTTTAAACGTAATTATTTTTTTATTAACCTGTATTTCGAAAAATTCTGAGGTATGATGACACATACCTAACCAAAGATTTTTAAAGAAACCCGTGATTTGAGTCAGTTCAAGAAATTTGTTTAACCTTAGTGAAAGTGATAAAAATCGTCATGTCTATAAATTTGTTCAAAAGTAAATTTATTTAAACTTATATAGGGAGTTTTTTTTTATTTCAAAATATCTTGAAGAAGAAATGCCAGCAGTACAGTATTGAGTACTTGAAATATGGATCTAAGCACTCTCCCACAAACCAATCGTTACCTATATGATTTTACCTTGATAAATATGATTGCTGATTATGTTTTGGTGTAAATCGCATAATTGCTGGCACTTTTACTCTGCAATTTTCTCGATAGTCGCAGTAGTATTATTTCAAGAAATAATGCACAGAATTTCATACCATTAGAATCCTCACGATGGACATAGATTGCCATTTAATTCTGGCGCTATGATAGCGAATTTCGAAATATTAACTTGTATGAGACAGAAGATAGTTTTGGGATTGCCTCATCTAACCAGTTCAAGGACTGGAAAAGAAAAGATTAAAACAGTCAACTACATCAAGCCTTTTTAAGACATCTTCTAAACAAAAAGATGGTGAACTGCGAGCCTCATATATCATTATAATTTTAATAATAAAAGTATTGAAATTGCACACAATCGACGAGAAATCACTCTTGCCTGTAGTCAGAAAGATAATAAAAACTGCTCTTCATCAAAAGAAACCGTCTGATATCAACTGAAAGAATCCTGAGTAATAATTCGGTACAAAGAGGAATAGATGGCTAAAAGCATTGAAACATCATTATGCTATTACATAAAGGCCTGCAAATTTCCATTCAATTCCATGAATCGGCCTTACCAAATAACAGAAACTCATAAAAAAAAAATCAAGAGTTATTATTTGCTAAAAATTTGGAAACTGATATAAAGAGAGAATCAATATTTTAATACTACCAAGTTAGACCAAGAGAAACAAATTCTTTATTGTAATATTTTGTCACTAGCTACTTATGTTGCTCGAACAACGACGGAACATCAGGAAGGTTTCATTAACATTTTTTAAACAAGCAGTACTAAATGTACTCTCAGAACATTCCGTTACACATCATCAGCAATTGGTTTTAGAAAATGGAATTAACACCTGTATACATCGCTTCATTACTTTATTAGAGCAGTCAATAGGAATAGATGCAATTCATTGAATGACAGGATATTTTGCTAACTTTATAGTGAAAATCATTTTACAACAAAGTGGAACAATTGTTTTACTTTGTTGTGCAGTTGTCACTATCACTTTGCATCAGACTTGTAAATGAATTCAATCGGTTGCTGCTGCATACAAAAGTTCGTTTTCTCTGAAAAGGCATTTGTCTGAATCGTTTTTTGATATATTTGATTTAGTATTTCACTTAACTAAAAACAGAGGTGTAAAAATACGCTAAAACCTGATTGCATTAAAAAATGACATCGGTTAAATGACAGACGTGTTTAGAATCTTTAATTAAATAAATTTAAATATCGCAGTCTGTGAAAACAAGAATATTTACTTACTGTCAACATTTGGATTTTCTCCATGAAGTTTTCTCAAACCAATTCCACGATATTTATACATGATTATACCGAGTTGGTTTTTAGATCCTTTCGAAATGCAGCTATAACAGTATTTAGAGGAGGAAATCCTGGCAGTAAACGAGAACTAAAAGTAAAATTCAGAAATGGATACCAAGAGTTCTAATTTAAAAAATCTACAGCTCTCTAATGTAGATTGTGAGGGAGAGTATATAAAATTTTAATTGCTTTCCTTTCATCAGATTTTACTTAAAGTGGGTTCCATGAAGTAACTAATTTATATTCAAAGAAAAGGAACATGCATCTTTCAACATGACAATTTGTGACTGATGTTGAAAAAATTAGAATCTGATATGAAAAAATTACTCCAATAGCCTCAACTATTTCGTTATTTTTTTTAAATTCTTATTGATTTGTTTATTTTTCAGTTTTTATTAAACATTTTTTTACTACATTTGATGGTCGTTTAAATTAACTTCTACTTTTATTAATAGATTGTCAGATAGATGAAATATAGATAATATGCAATAATATTTTAACATTTTGTATAATTAACTATTATGGAAGAGGGGGCGTTGGCATCTTTTTCTCTTGTTAAGGGGGTGGTGGACCAGAAGAGGTTGAGAACCTATGATTTATGGCCTTCGTAAATGATATTTTAATAAGAAAAAACTGTTCTGGTACTATTATACCACAGAAATAGACTTTTTTTGCGACGATTTTACTATAAACAATTTTGCACAAATAAAGGTCTACTGTTTCCTTAACATAAACAAAGTTCTTTTGAATCAATAACGGAAAGAATATTCATTACAGTATATGTTACAAGAAACATAATTTCACTCTAATCAATTACAAAAGTGGTCAAGTATCTGAAATCTCATCATGAATAATTCATCAGAAAAGACTAAAGCATCAAAGCTCGAATAATGATTTTACAGGGTGTTAATCATCTTTTACTTTTGACAAATCTACTTTTCCCCTCATCTTCTATCCAAAAATGACAAGAAAATAACCTAGTTTCTGTTAGGTGTGAAAGTTTCCGCACATCCATTATTCGAGTCTAGTTTTTGAATAATTGATGGGTTGATCGCATATCATTGAAAATCATAAATTATTGTTATTATTTTAGAAGGAATTCGGACAGATTTTCTTTCTGTTTATTGGAGTGATATCATTTGAATATAGTTAATAGTCAGAAGATATGTAGCATATACCGATATTTTATAAAATGCAGTAGAATATTTACCATTGTTTTTAATTTTTGTTTCTGTAATGCGTGTGTTTAAAATAAAGAAATAAAAAAAAGAAAACTTTTATTTTTATTTCTTTAATCCATTCTAATTCCTTCCAAATCCATTTGCATTAAAGTAATCTGATTAACAACATTATTTAATATTTGACAAATTCTATAACTATAATGGAGAGAGAGGAATCTATAGAGATGAAGGAATATATATGGAGGAATCTATAGAGATTCAGTAAAAAAAATTTTAGTAATTGTAGAAACTCAATTCCGTTACGTGTAATAAAAATTCATATTTAACATAAACAAAATGATTTAGAATCAATAAAGGAATAGGATATTCATTACAGTATGTACTACAGGAAACATAATTTTACTCATTCAATTATAAAAGTGGTAAGATATCTAAACTCCATTCATGAATAATTCATCAGAAAAAACTAAAGCATCAAAGCGCAAGTAATCATTTTACAGAGTGTTAATCATCTATTACTTTCGAGAACGATAGTTTATCCCGTGTCTCCTATCCAAAAATGACAAGAAAATAACCTAGTTACAGTAGGTGTGAAAGTATCCGCACATCTATTATTCGAGTATAGTTTTGGAACAATCGATGGGTTGATGGCACATCATTGAAAATCATAAATTATTGTGTTATTTTAGCAGGAATTCGTAAAGATTTTCTTTCTGTTTATCGTAGTGAAATTATTCTATATTATAGTAAATAAAGATATTTAGTATATAAAATACATTATGTATAAAATACACGTTATATAAAATACATTAGAAAACTTATCATTGTCTTCAATGTTTGTTTCTTTAAGGGGACAGCGGACCTTTATTTGAGCAAAATCATCTATAGCAAAATTGTCAGAAAAAAGGTATATTTCTAAGGTATAATAGTACCTAAACAGTTTTTTCTTATTAAAATATCATTTATAAAGGTTTTAAGGAGTAAATAAAAAAAGATAAATGTATTTGTTAGAGTTATTTGTAATTTATGTTTGGAATCTGGCATCACATAAGTTCGCTAATGTATGTAACTATAGAAACGCAAATTGTCTGTGTTCTTTTTAGTTGTTGTTTTGTTTTTGCTTGAAGAGCAAGCAACGCTTTCGCAATATCTTAAAATAAAGTATGTTACAATCTACTAAAGCATGTGAGTTTAATAATTACATTAATACGCATCGCCGCAACATATATCTGGTCGCGTCAGCCGGAGAGTATATATATTTTTTTCTTCACTTCGAAAAGAAAAGTTCGAAAATAATGAACTGTTTACGTCATAGAATTTTATTAGAACATTATTCCACAAGCTGGCCTGATGAAAGAAGAAAGAAAGAAAATCGTCTGCCCGCAGCAATCAATCAAGGTATGAAAAATTTTTTTTTTTTTTTTTGCTGTTATAAGTTTTTGTGCATGGAAAATATTGAAAAATTAAAAAAGAAGCATGCAGCATTACGCACTTCAATTACGAAATTAATTAGTAAATTAGAAGCCTTAATAAAAGATAAAAATATTGATATTGATAGTTATTTAGAAATTTCAGAACAATTAAATGACAGAGAACAAACTTTAAAAAACCTAAATAAAGAAATAGAATCTGGTATTAGTTTAGAAAAAGAATATGAAATCGACATTAACGCTAGCGAAGAATACCAGGAAAAAATTATAAAGGCCAAATTTCAAATTAAAAAGCAACTTAAATATTTAGAACAAAGTAAAGTTTCCAATGAAATTCAACCAAATTATGGTCAAATAAACAACGCGATAAATATTAAATTACCCGATATATCTCTTTTGAAATTCTCTGGAAAACCAGATGAATGGGGTCTATTTAAATTACAATTTAACAACTTAATAACTTCAAATGAGCAACTATCAGATGCGCAAAAGTTGTATTATTTATCAGCAGCATTAATAAGTGATGCAAGAGCTTTGATTAGCACAGAAGACACTTTTTCATGTTTATTTCAAGCATTAAAGGACAGATACGAAAATGATAGAGTAGTAACAGAAATACACATCAATTCACTCTTAAACGCAGATAAACTTACACAGCCTTCCGGTAAAGATCTTCGAAATCTAGTCGATAGTGTAAAAAAAAGCATTCGCGCCTTGAAGATTTTGAATTATAATAGAAATAATCTTTCAGATGTTTTAATATTGAACATTATTCTCCAAAAGTTAGATAGAGATACTCGAAAAAATTATGAAATGACGATAAGTTCAAAAGAAGTTCCGAAGTGAGATGAATTATGTACTTTTATTTTTAGAAAAACGATCTCAATTTTTGGAAAATATTCATACAGTCACGTCTGTTAAACATTTCAGTAAGGATCAGAAACGTTCATTTAATTCTAAGTCATTGTCTTTGTTAGCAGAAGGTTCACACATTTGTTCAATGTGTAAAGGCAATCACATTTTAATGAGATTTCCCAATTCTTAAATTTACCTACAAAAAAAGGTTAAATTGTTAAAATGAAAAAATTATGCTTCAACTGTTTATCATCAGTTCATAACATTAGCGAGTGCAAAAGTTCAAGCACGTGCAGAAAATGCAAGAAACGTCATCACACATTGCTCCACCTGTAACGCGGTGAGGAAAATATTGATACTAATCAGACTATAGCAATTCAAGATGAAAATACTATTAGAAGTAATTCATCGCCAACCGCAAACGCATTTGCTTCTCATAGTTGCACAAATAATCAGATGTCTGTTACCGCTTTGGGTGAAAATACACATTCATTTGATAACACCCATTCAACTATTAACAATACTGTAATGAGTATGACGTCTTCTTCTAGTAAACAAGTACTGCTTTCAACTGCGATAATATATGTACAAAATGCTAGACGAGAATTAGTTCCTCTTAGAGCATTGTTAGACTCAGGATCGCAAAATAACTTTATAACGAAGGAATGTTCTGAGTTATTGTTCTTGAAAGGAAGGAAAATAAACACATCAGTTTCAGGGCTAAATGGTTCAGTTATGAATATAAAGGAAAGTATTATAACAACCATAGCAAATAAAAACAGGAGTTTTAATGAAACATTGCAATTTTTTGTTGTTCCTAAAATTATGCGCATAACACCAGCTACATATCTAAGCATCATGCCTATTAAGCATTTACAAACTTTTCAGTTAGCTGATCCACAATTTGATAAACCAGGTCCAATACATGTTTTATTATCAAACGAAGTATTTTTTAAATTAATCGGACAAAATAAAATAAATATGCAAAATTTGGTTTTTCAAGAAACTGTTTTTGGCTATGTTGCCAGTGGTTCTACGTCTATGCCGCAACAAAATTTTAATAATTATTGTGGTCTTGTTCGATCTGTGGATGATTTATCCAACGCTATGCAAAAATTTTGGGAAATTGAAGCGGTCCATGATAAAAACCCAATAAAAAGTAAAGAAGAGCAGTACTGTGAGGAACATTTCTTGCGTACACATACTAGAAGAGAAGATGGTAGGTATATTGTGGAAATGCCAATTAAAACTGGTGGGCTTGCATGTTTAGGAGAGTAAAAGGAAAACGCACTTAAATGATTGAATCACTTACTTAAGCGATATCGCACAATCCAGCCAAGAAACTGTTATACGAAGAATTTATTAACGAATATAACGATTTGGGACACTTAGAAGAAATTTTGCTGGAAAATAAGCCCGAATTTTCATGTTACTTGCCGCATCATGGGATATACAAACCCGAGAAACCAAGCACGAAATTAAGGGTTGTCTTCGATGCTAGTGCAGCTACTACCAGTGGTGTTTGTTTAAACAATTTTTTTTTTATTTTTTATTTTACGGAGGATTAGTCCAAGATGATCTCTTCGATATCATTTGTCGATTTCGAACTCATAAATACGTCTTTACTGCTGACATCATAAAGATGTATCGCCAAATATTAATTTCGGAAAATCAGAGAGATTTGCTTCGAATTTTGTGGAAAACTGATGAAGTAGAACCAGTCAAAATATTTAAGTTAAAAACGATTACATACGGTACATCGAATGCGCCTTATCTTGCCACGCGGACTTTGAATCAGCTTGCAATTGATGAAAAGGACAATTTTCCGCTAGCATCACGTTTAGTTCTTCAAGATTTCTACGTGGACGACGTATTAACAGGAGCTAACACTTTAAATAAGGCTCAACAAGTGCAAGCACAATTAATCGCATTGCTTGAACGTGGTGGCATGAAGTTGCACCGATGGTGTGCTAATCACCCTGAACTCTTAAAAATCGCAACTAGAAATCAAGAGTATACATTCAATGATCATAATGAGGACCAGAGCACTAAAACTCTAGAATTGTTATGGAATCCAGTTCGTCACTGCTTTTCGTTTAACACCTCAGTTAAGGAACCAGTTGTATACTCAAAATGAACTGTTTTATCCGACATTGCGCGGATCTACGATCCATTGGGATTACTCGGTCCTGGAATAGCTAAGGCTAAGATTTTCATACAAAGACTGTGGCTGTTGAAGCTAGATTGGAACGATCCACTTCCAGATGACATTAAAGATGAATGGCGACGCTTTATCAGAACGCTTCAGAATATAAACAATTTAAAAATCAATCGTTTTGTTTTAAACGAAGGACATTCGGAAGTTGAACTGCACGGCTCCTCCGACGCATCCGAAATCGCATATGGAGCAGCCATTTATCTACGCTGTTTCACAAAATTTAATACATCTTTAAATTTACTGTGCAGCAAGTCTAGGGTTGCACCATTGAAACCTTTGACAATTCCACGATTGGAATTGTCCGCAGCTGCCTTATTGTCTCAACTCGTATCTAAGATGATAAAGTAAGTAAGATGTGCTAAAGTTGAACATCAGTAAAATAATATTATGGTGTGATTCAACCATCGTCTTAGCGTGGATTCAGACTCCTCCTCATCTACTTAAACTTTTGTGGCCAACAGAGTTTACACAATTCAAGAATTGACCCAGACTTTTCAATGGAGACATGTACGCTCAGAGGACAATCCAGCAGACCTTGTATCTCGAGGACTAACCTTCGACAAATTAATTGATTGTGAACTTTGGTGGCATGGCCCTCTCTTCTTAAGAAAAAGAGGCATTGAATCAGATCAGAACATTGATTTAGAACAAGTCAAAAACAATGGTGACTTTTCAGCAGAATTAAAATTGAAAAACAGTACAGCACTAATAAGTTTAAATTCTAGTGAATTTGTAAATGAAATTTTAAGTATAAGTAACAATTATACTAAAATATTACGTGTTTTAAGTTATATTTTCAGGTTCTTAGATAACACAAGAAAATTAGATGAAAAAAGAAAGGAACACGTAAGTATAGAAGAATTATCACGAGTAAAAATATTTTTAATTCGGGAAATTCAAAAAGTTGAATTTAAGGCAGAATATACTGCATTGTTAGAAGGTAAGCAAATTTCTAAGAAAAGTAAATTGCGATTGTTAAATCCCTTTTTAGATGCAGATAATGTGCTAAGAGTAGGAGGGCGTTTAGATAATGTAGACCTAAAGTTTTCTGAAAAACATCAATATATTCTGCCAGCTAAGGGTAAATTGTGTAGCCTAATTGCAATTTACTATAAAAAAAAATATCTTCATATAGGTGCACAAGCATTGTTATGCTACTTGTGGCAAAAATTCTGGCCGCTACGGGGAAGAAATTTAGCTAGAAAAATAACGCATGAGTGTGTAACTTGTAGTAAAAGCAACCCCATAACCATACAACAAATCATGGGTTCCCTACCCAGAGAGAGAGTACGTCCTAGAGCACCATTTAATTACGTGGGAACAGATTTTGGTGGCCCCTTTTTCATAAATATAAGGGACAGAGAAAGGGAATTCTTAATAAGGTGTATTTGGCAATCTTTGTTTGCTTTGTAACTAAAGCAGTGCATCTCGAACAAGTGTCAGAATTGACTACGGATGCATTCATTGCCACCTTAAAATGGTTCATTGCTAAGCGCAGAAGATGCGCAATAATTTTTTCAGATAATGCAAAAAAATTTTGTTGGTGCTAACGCCGAGTTTCAGAGACTCCATAATTTAATAAGACATCCTGAGGAGAAGTTAGCGAATTATTTGTCAGAAGAGAATATTATTTGGAAATTTATTCCACCCAGAGCACCTAATTTTGGCGGGTTGTGGCAGGCAGGAATAAAATCGGTAAAATATCATCTAAAGAGAACGGTAGGTTAATGCAAGGCTAACGTTCTAAGAGTTATTAACTGTAATTGCTCAAATAGAGTCTATATTAAATTCACGGCCAATCACTCCATTGTCTTCAGACGTGAATGACTTGTAGGCCTTAACACCAGGCCATTTCTTAATCGGAAGGCCTATGACAGCCATCGTTGAACCAGAATTAATTAGTGTTAACGAAAATAAACTATTTAGATGGCATAGAACTTCAAAATACATTCAATTGATATGGAATCGTTGGAATAAAGAGTATTTAAACACGCTCCAACAA
This sequence comes from Maratus speculifer, assembly GCA_964019185.1. Lineage (NCBI taxonomy): Eukaryota > Metazoa > Arthropoda > Arachnida > Araneae > Salticidae > Maratus > Maratus speculifer. The sequence continues at coordinate 96,952,817 of OZ025303.1, forward strand.
CGCTCCAAGTGGCAATTTGAAAAAAATTATGTTAACATAGGAACCCTAGTGTTGATAAAGGAAGATGACCTCCCTACAAATATTTACTTACTAGGACGCATTATAAATATTTTCCTAGGTGCAGATGGTAAGATTAGGGTTGTAGAAGTTAAAACCGCTAGGGGAATACTTAAAAGAAGTATTTCAAAAATTGCGTTATTGCCACAACAAGTCTCAGAAAATTAATTACGAAATGTAAAAAAAGGGGTTTTGTTATGTATTTTTAGTTTTAGTTTTCCTATTGCTGTATGTTCGTAATTGTATTTTTCATTGTTATTGTTGTATTGTATCATATTACTTAAGCATTTGTAATGTTAATATTTTGTATTGTATAATTCATTGAAGTTGACCCTTCAATGTCGGGTGTATGTTAGAGTTATTTGTAATTTATGTTTGGAATCTGGCATCACATAAGTTCGCTAATGTATGTAACTATAGAAACGCAAATTGTCTGTGTTCTTTTTAGTTGTTGTTTTCAGAGCCTGATTACTAATGGGGCACTCTCTCACCAGAAAAAATTTATAGAAATTTTCGTCTTCTTTAAACGCCCTTTTCATACAAGATTACTGTCATGAATAAGGAAAAATTCTTTATTTCTTTTTCCTGGTGGGAGAGTGCCCCGTTAGTAATCAGGCCCTGGTTGTTTTGTTTTTGCTTGAAGAGCAAGCAACGCTTTCGCAATATCTTACAATAAAGTATGTTACAGTCTACTAAAGCATGTGAGTTTATTAATTACGTTAATACGCATCGCCGCAACAGTATTTATATACTTTAAATCTGTTTTTCTTAAAACTAATTTTTCAGCGTTTTTAGATTTTTGAATTGCTTTTTGCGTCTTAATTTTTGATCAATATTTATAAAATTGATAAGGAAGTATCCTGATATTATTTAAAAAGAAATTGTGTAAGCTTTTTAAAATTCGTCTTCATTAAGATAGTCCAATTTTATTTTTTACTTATTAAAAGGCAAAATTTTGATGAAAATCGATAAGGAATTTAGAAAAAAATCTGTAAAATATTAACTATTCAAGAGATTTAAAAAATCTCACACAAATTTGTTTATAATACAGTTTTAAGTGATAAAAATGCAAAAGCAAGAAAATATTTCAAAAATTAAGACACGAGGAGCATTTTAAAATTTCGTTTAAAAATTTAAATTTTTGTAAAAAAAATTACAAATTTTAATAAGGTTGGAAATTTTTCGAAAATATTCTATATGTTGTTGGTGAAATGTATACATGCACAAAATTTCATATTGCTATGATAAAAATGAATAAAATAAATTTTTAACGTCCACCGTCCCCTTAATGCGTGTGTTTAAAATAAAACATTAAAAAATCGTTTTCTATAATAAATAAGCAGTTTTGTTTAACAAACTTCTTATGAGTGTATACAGTTATAAAAAAGTATACATTTAAAAATTCCATAAGCATACTTAATATCTTTAGACTTTTTTTTTAATAATATTTTATGTAATTTTCTTATTTCAGGATTTTTTTCTCTTTGGTACTTCAAACTATGTTTTTTTAGTTAGATTTTCCTGATTATCTATTTGTTCATCTGCCTCATTGCCTCTCTAAATTAGTAAAAAAAGGTAAGGAAAACAAATTTAAATTTCTCAACGGTAAACTACCATGAGGAAAACTTTGTTTTTGTTTTATTCTGATTTTTTTTAAATCTTTCAATAATATGCACACTGTAAAACATTTGCGTAACGTTACTCCATAAATCTGGTGGCAGCCTTGCTGCCTCCAATTTGGTGGAGTATTTTAACCGATATAATCGGTGTAACATTGCAACGTTACGCCAGTAATGAATGTTTTTATTACACCATTATGTAAGTGAAAATTTACTCAATGAAGTGTAAATCGTAGCTGCCACCAATTTTATGGAGTAACGTTACCACAAATGTTTTACAGTGCAGAAAAACTCATTCAATTACAGGTTGGTCATAAAAAACTTTGCCGATGTATGAAGCTCTAGCGGCCAGTCCGCTCAACCGATAGAGGTGAAATTTCAGATATAGCTATTCAGGGATTTGAGCTTAAGATTCTGCGAACGGCAACAAAATAGCGCTCACGATTACGGTTATAGTTACAGAAACTCAAAAATTTCCAATGGCAACACCGGTTTTTTTCTTCGCAAAATGCTCAGCGCATGCGAAAACCCTAAAGAGCGTTGGAACCGTACGTGTATCCCAAGAAACGGACATGTTATGCACGCACAAAAAACCGTTCTAGGAATCCTCCCCCCCCCCCCCCCCCATAGAAAAAACTCGATTGGGACGCAAGGGAGAAATTTGCATATGACGCAGAGTCAGTACACTAATCTCTGATTACAATATTGATCGGAGAAACTAAACTTTTATTTTGATTACACATTTTCCACATGGGTGCCATCACAGGAATGGCACCCGAAATATTTAATGGCAGAATAACGTTATAAATTTTCATTAATTTGAACTCATTTTCTCTTGACTTCGCTCAATTCGAACTAACAAGAATTCCGATTCTTCATTTTTCTTTTCTTTCTAACGGATTTCAGATCATTTGAATAACTTTTTTGTTTGATTTTTATGAAAATTTTTCCAAACTAATTTACATATAATCCAATAAATTTGATATCCATTTTCTTAGTGCTCCGTCTGTCCTGTAATTTTTTCTTCCATAATGCTTGTTTCAAATTTTTTAATTAGTTTATGTATTTATACATTCTAATTTAATATTAAGTCATATTCTAATGATAACAGACGAAATAAATTTAAAAAAAAACACTATAACACTAATTCCTTTGTAATAGTACCATATTAAGTGTGTTTTCATTTCATATTTTCCATAATTCGAAATTCAGATAATTCGAACATTTCTTGTGGTCCCGACGAGTTCAAATTAACGAGAGCAAACTGTACATGATTTCGTTTTGAAAATGAGCGAGCCAATAATTATTACAGTTGAAAGTTGAAGTAGTTTCTTGGATTAAACTTAATGAGAGAGGATGCATATTAATATTAATTGCACTCCATTTACTTTATTATTTCACTATAAGGTCATTCGTCACTTTTCATTTTTAAATGCGTGCTTCGATCTTCAAGTCAAAAACGAAGAGTAACCAGTTGAGTCCATCGTATCTTGATAAATATATTGGATAATCAAACTATAAACAAACTACTAATTTATAATGAGTAAGCTAATAAATATTACAATACTATCTAAGGAAAACACAAATAAAAATTTCACTGTAATGATTTCATGCCATTTACGAAATTCGTAATGTATAAATAAACAGCTTCCCTCCATATCCAATGAAGTAATCTTTGTAATCGGTTCATTAAATAACCACAAAAGATTTTTTTTTTTTTTTTTTGCCGAACTTGACTCGTAGTATCAACTTGTTTTTTCCCACAAAATTGTACAAGTGTTCTCTATCTATTATATTCCCATCCAATATTATCCCATAATACTGATTTAATAAATAATAGAATATTGCCTAGTCAAAACGAAAGCTAAAAATACATTGCAATGTCAAGACGCCTATTTTTATTAATTACAGTTACTGTGTACGTAAAGTAAAAATGTACAGGCTACCATCAAGTACAATGAACCAGTCTTAAAAGTCGGAAGATGAAATAACCGCTAAATAGATTGACTTTTGTTCAATTATTGCATTTCGTTTGCAGTATCAACTTACTTTATGCTATACACTATGTAAACTATGATCTATTTTTTTCTATGTAGTATTCTCCTACCTCTGATAGCATTGATTTAGGAAAACAGAAAGGAAAAAATAAATGTGATTACAGACGCCTATTTTTATTAATTTAAATTATATTGGGCTTTATTTACAAATGAACGGATTACCTTGAGATTTATACTCTATCTGTTTCTATACAACATTCTTTAACATCTTAAAGTACTTATCGATTATAAAAATGCTATCTCAGTTTGTATTAAACTGAATTTTTATGACAACTGTATTTTGTAAAACAAAATGTTCTATAGTTGTATAAAACAAATCATGATCGAATGTTATTTCAAAAAGAGACAGATATCTTACATTCTTCCGATAATGAAAAAAAAGCTTTTTTTGGTTTGATCAATACGAAGTTTTTTACTATGTTATCATCGATATTTTCAATATTTCTCGTTTGTTTATTTTTATTTTTTTTAAACATTATCCAATTCTTTTTAAGAGAAACATAGAAAATGTCAGGAGGATATCTAAAAAAATCGTTTATCATTTTGGATGTTTAAAACACATATAAAAATGGATTTTTCCTCAAAAAAAACTGTATTAAATCATATTTCCTTTCAAGTAAACGAAATACTCACCTCCAGAGGCGATTTATTTTTCGCTCTTTTTCTTCGAAATAAACAGATAATATAAAGAAATTCTATTTCATTTATATTTATATATCATTTAAAAAATGAATGAAATATAGACTGATACAGAAAATAAAATCCAATTTCAAAATATACCTGCTTAAAAATATTTTTAATTAGGGGGAGTAAAATTTGAGCAAGGGTTTCTAAAATTGCGCAATTTTTTTCTAACTAATGGATTATTAATTTCCCTAGTGGCAACCATAGCCTCTGTAGAATACATCGTATTTTTTATTGGATGACGCAAATCAGTATTGAAAAAATTCTTCATCCTGGATTGATTTTCCTTTATACCCACAGTTAACGTTTTGTATGTAAAGCACATAAACATAAATAAACAAACAAACAATCAGAGGAAGGGGATT